>BLSH010439623.1:478929-510674 GCA_018402905.1 Glandirana rugosa
TGGGGCAAGGTTTAGTGTTTACCTTGGTCTGTCCCCACGGGTGAGAGGGGTTACTAAAAATTAGACTATTAGATTATCAGATTAAAAATCATTGGGGAGAGTGGGCACCCCTGTCTGGTTCCATTTGTGATTTGGAACGGGGTCGAGATGGCGTCTGGTGTCAATACTCGCGCTGAGGGGGAGCTATATAACGACATCACTGCTTGGTGGAACCTCCCTGTGAAACCGAAGTGAGACAGCACTGTAGAGAGATACAACCAGTTGACCCTGTCGAACGCCTTCTCTGCGTCCAGTGATAGGAGCAGAGAAGGCGTTCCGGTCGACTCAGCGAAGTGCATGAGGTTTAAGACTTTCCTCGTTGCATCAGAGGATTGTCGACCTTTTATGAAGCCGTTCTGGTCCTCGTGGATTAGGGTTGGGAGTAGGGCGGACAGTCTATTGGCTAGGAGCTTAGCATAGATTTTTAGGTCTAGATTCAAAAGTGAGATGGGACGAAAGTTTTTTGGGGAGGTGGGTGCTTTGCCTGGTTTGGGCAGGGTTATTATGGTGGCCTCCAGCATTTCAGCTGGGATGTTGGATGTGGAGGCTATCTGGTTTAGTGCGTTTAGTAAGTGGGGAGCGAGTGTGTCCTGGAATTGTTTGTAGTATTCCCCAGGGTACCCATCAGGGCCAGGGGATTTAGCTGTGGGAAGCTTGGATATTATATGATTGATTTCAGATATGACAAAGGGTTTGTTTAAGTCCTCAGCTTGTTGGGCGGTCAGGGAGGGTAAGTGCACGTGGTTCAGGAATGTGTTTATTTCTTCTAGTGTGGGTTGGTGGGTAAGAGGGTCTGTTGCTAGATTGTATAATTCGCTGTAATAATTGCTGAAGGAGTCAGCTATGTCTTGGGGTTTTAGAATTTTGTCCCCTGTAGATGGGTGCAGTAGATAGTGAATTCGGGATCTAGTGCGGTGACCCTTTATGCGGGCGGCCATGGCTTTCCCTGCTCTATTGCCCGTGTTGTATAACCTGGCTTTGAGTTTCAACTGTGATCTCTCAAATGACTCAAGTAGAAGAGAACGCAGTTCAAGGCGTAGTGTGAAGAGCTTGTTTTGGAGGTGCGTGGACGGGGAGGTTTTGTTTTGACGGTCCGTGTCTGCAATGTCTAAGTTTAGTTGGGTTAGCCTTGCTAGCTTCTGTTTCTTAAATCTGGCCCCAATTTGAATGAGGGTTCCCCTGAGTACAGCTTTATGAGCGAGCCACACCGTCACCGGGTCCGAAGAGTCACTGGAATTGAGGTCAAAGTAGTTTTGGATTTGTTGCTTTATGTGTGTTCTATGTGGGTCATTTTGGAGGAGAAATGTGTTTGCACGCCATCTATATATTCGAGAATTGTGGGCCTGATCTGAGATTGAGAGGGAGATGGGTGCATGATCGGACCAGGTGACCGTGTGTATCGCTGTAGATGTCACATTTCGCAATAGCCATTTGTCTACCAGAAACAGGTCAATACGCGAGTAGGTGTTGTGACGGGGGGAGAGATAAGTATAGTCCCTCTCCCCTGCGTGACAGCACCTCCAGGCATCATATAACTCATTAGTGTTCAGGAGGTCTCCCAAGGGGGAGTGGTGTCGTCTGGCAGGATTTGAAGAGTCCAGTTCCGTGTCAGGGACCATGTTGAAGTCCCCGCAGATCAGGAGAAGACCATGTTGGAGAGACTTCGCTTTCCTAATGACTGATGAGATGAAGCGGTACTGACCCTGGTTAGGTGCATAAAGGGAAACCAGGGTATAGTCTATCGAGTTGAGTGAACATGCCGCAATTATGTAGCGGCCCTCTGGGTCGATAATCTTTTGGTGTAATTGGAAGTGGGCTGTGTTGTTGATTGCTATAAGTAGTCCCCTTTGCTTCTTGGAATAGGAGGCTTCAATGTAATGGGAGAATTGGGGGTGGCTACAGGGAGGGTGACTGTCTTTCAAGAAATGTGTCTCCTGAACACAAAGGATGTCACATCCGTGCTGTAGTGCTGTTTGCCATAGGGAGTTACGCTTAACAGGGTGGTTTAACCCGTTGACGTTGATAGAGAGGACCTTGAGTGGCATGGTGGTGGGTATGTGAGGTGTGGTTCAGGCAACTCACGGTTCTGATGCTGTCAGTCCGACCGGAATGGATGAGAGGGTTGTCCGGAGGTGGCTTGGTCCTGGAAGCTGTAGCTGGTTCGTTGAAGGATGAGACTCCTGGATGAGTAGGGTGGATGTATCTTTACTGGTGTAACAAAACTTGAACGGTGAACTGAAATAGAACCAAACAATACAAAACACGGCAAAAACAGGTAAGGAAAAGTGCGGTTAAATGAGGCTGGTGAAAGCGCTATGGCGGTAGGGGGTAGAGTTCGGCTTAAGGGTGTAAAACTGCATGCTTGACCCGGGGAGGAGATGTCTAAGGGTTCCAGTGAGCTGTTAGTTGGGTTTGTGTCTGCGTTGCTCTCTGTTGGTTCCTCTCTGAGGTTGGGGGTTATTGTAGCTCTTTGTGGTGGAGGGGTCTATCTGAGCCTCTGGGATGATGCCCCATTGTTGAAGGAGGTGCATGCCTTTTTCCAGCGTTGATATGGTGTGGCTCGTGCCATTATGAGCAATTATGATTGTGGCCGGGTGACGCCATTTGTATTGCATCTTGTGGTTAGATAGCGCCTTGGTCACAGATTTGAGCTCTCTGCGGGCTTGCAATGTATGTTTAGATAGATCAGGAAATATTTGTATTCTGCCGTATGGAGCGGGCAGGGCGTTCAGGGAACGGGCTTTGGCCATGATCTGTTCTTTAACTGAGAAGAAATGAACGCTCATCAGGACATCCCTCGGGATGTCATCGTCCAAATGCTTGGGCTTGGGGATTCTGTGAATCCTGTCTATAGACATGTCTATGGGTGAGAGATTGGGCAAGATGGCGGAGAATAAAGTGGTAGCGTATTTCTGCAGGTCTTGGGGGAGAACTGACTCGGGGACCCCCCTTAGTTTAAGGTTGTTACGTCTGCTTCGGTCCTCCAGGTCAGCGAGTTTGTCCCTTATCCATGCTGTTTCGTCTTTCTGGTCATTGTATGCGTCTACCAGGTCGTTTACTGTATGTGCACATTCGGATAGCTTGGCCTCTAAGTGGTTAACCTTGGTCCCCATCTGATGCATATTTTTGGACATGTTATTAAGCATTGATGATAGGTTGGCCATGAGGGATGATTGAAGGGACATCAGCATATCTTTCATGGTCGTATCAAGGACCGGCTGGCCTAGTGTGGGGAATGATGCTATGTGCAATTGCTGGCTGCAGTCGGCGTCCAAGGCCTGCATATTGTTACTCACGGTTTCCAGAGTGTGCTGTGGCGAGTCCAGTCGCATTCTGGCTTTTGCAGGGCTGGCTGTGGATGGGCTTGTCCTGGGAGATGCAGGGGGTGAGAGGTGCGCTGTCTCCCCGTGCGCCGCTGCTGGGTCCGCATCAGGCAGGTCTGTGTAGGCCTCAGAGTCGCGGTGTGCTATGGCGCCGGCGCCATCTTGGAGCTCCCCTCCATGCGGCGCGGGTCTGAGAAAGAAGTCGGTTAGCTTCTGCGGCTGCCTTTCCTCCTTCCGCTTGCGCTGCATGGTGCTCGGGTGGTTGCTGGATCACTGTGGCTCGGAATTGGTGGCGGATGGCTCCTGGTTCTGCTGCAATGTCGTTTGTTCCCCGGGTGTCACGGAGCGCTCTAGGCTAAAGCTGCCATTCAGCGCGCACGCAAGCCACGCCCCTCGTGTTTTTTTTCTTGAAGAAGCCACATGGTAAGTGCCGATACGCATGGAACAAGCCAGGCCATGTGTGACCCTGACCAGGAGGATATGTGAGGATGACCCTGACTATTTCATCTGTGTACATGCTTGTTTTTATTTAAAAAAAAGTGAGTAGGTTTTTTTTTTCTTTTTTAAATTGTATATTTATTGAGTTTTCCAAAAAAATGAAAATAAAATAGGGCATAGCGTTTACATATATATAAAACAACAATCCATAGTAATATAGCAATATAGCGATACCATGGATGGATATATTGAATTTCAACATTTTGTATAGAAAAAATATTAAGAAGGAAAGAAGAAAAGAGAAAAAAGAGAAGAGAAAAGGGGTGAGAGATTGAAAGGGGAGATATAAAAGGTTATTCTTCTTTAGAGTGTTTTTGTAACCTTAAGAAAAGCCTATGTAAGCTTACAGAATCATTTCCATAATTTTCACACCACAGTTTTTAGTCAGTGTTCTGAGAGTGTAAAAAAATAGTGAGGTTTTTGCTGTTAACATTTCTGTTTGTTCAAGTGGATCATGGAGAAGAGTAGTGGGATCCTTAGCTAGATTGATCCCAAGGACCCCAAATCTTATTAAATTTAGATACATCATCTCCAACCAAAGCCGTTATATACTCCATTCTGCGTATCTCTAAAATATCCTGTAGGAGTTGTGTTTTAGAGGGAGTATTGTAACTCATCCATAATGTTGGGATAATACTCTTGGCCGCTAATAGGATATATGATGTCAATCTATTGGAAAGTTCCCCCAGACTGGGATACGGTAGGCCTAGCAGGCAGTGTATTGGGTCTCCAGGAATCTCTACCTGGAGTATCTGTATCAACAGGGTCATCACCTCATTCCAAAAGGGAGAAATCGATTCACAGCTCAAAAAAATATGAAAAAGGGTACCCCTCTCTTTGCCGCAGCACCAACATTAGGGTGATAATGCTGGGTTTTGGCGGTGGAGAACTTCGGAAGTTGTCTCTCTCTGCGCCACACATCTGGATATCTTATTAGTTGAGGTCCAAATCTTGGACCATGTTGGTAATGTGATGGATTTATTTAAAATGCCCACTTCCTCATATAATTGTGTGCATCTTCGGATACTGAGGAGGTGTCATGGAGTAATTTATACATAGAGGAGATGATGAGGCCTAGTTGAAAGGGTCCCTGTGCACAAATTTGTTCGAAATCTGAAGGTTTGGACAGGGTCAAATATGAAATATATAAGGAATATGGTGCTTTGCTTGTATGTCTTCAAATGTGCGAAGTCTGCGGGTAGCAGGATGAATAAAGTGGGGTATTTGAAACAATGTGGCTTGAGCCCAGTTTCCCATTTCTTTGTGTGAAAGGCTATCTGGTATATGAGGATTGAATAATACATTCATGAGGGGGATGTCTAGCGACGAGAGAGAGAACCACTCCGAGCACCTATGCCAGATTTTTAGCGTGAAGCGCATTGAGGCTAGGCAAGGATCTAGTAATCTGGGATCTAGACAGGGATGGGATGACCATATAAGGGAACATGGATGCACTGGGTAAATTGATCCCGTTTCTATCTCTGACCACCTGCTTAGGACCTTCTGAGAGGACAGGAAGCTATCGAACGGAGGTGGGTTGTATAATAGTATTTAAGGACATCCGAGGCCCCTAGGCCCCCCTGATTCTTAGGTGCAAAGACCACCGAGCTGGCTATTCGATGGGCCCTACCTCCACATATGAACTCCAAGAACCAATATTTACGTAACTTGAGTTGAGGTAGTGGTATCTCCACAGGGAGGGTCTAGAATAGCAATTTTGGCATAATGATCATTTTAAGAACATTAACTCTACCCAACCAAGAGATGGGGTAGGTCCCCCATTTCCTCAACATGATGTTAATATTGGAAAATAAAGGAGTGAAATTGGCCTGATGCAGGGAGGTATATGATTTGGTGATCTGCACCCCTAAATATTTTAAAGAGAGGGGACACCACCTATAGGGGTATGTTTTCTGGAGTGACTCTATTTCATCAGGGGGTATTAATTTTGTACCCAGATAGTTTTCCGAATTGGATCAGCAGGGAATTTAAATTGAGGAGTGAGACCAGTGGGTGAGTTAAAGTTAGTAACACATCATCAGCAAACAATGACAGCTTGTATTCCCTTTGTCTCATAGGGACTCCCCAAATGTCTGGGTGGGCTCTAACCACTGCAGCTAAAGGTTCTAGTGAGAGGATAAAAGGTAGAGGTGATAATGGGCAGCCCTGCCTAGTGCCGTTTGATATTTGGTACATCTGTGAAAGAAAGGAAGACATCTGTACTTGGAATGTGGGATTAGAGTAGAGAACTTGAAGGGCTGAAATGAAAGGGCCTTTAGAACTGTATTTGTAAAGGATTGCAAACATATATGGCCAACTTAACCTATCGAATGCTTTCTGAGAATCTAAGCTCAGTACTGTTGCTGGACTCTGTTCAGCATGTCTATCAGATCTATGGTCCTTCTAGTGTTATCCCCTGCATGTCTTGAATGTACAAATCCCACTTGGTCCTTCTCTATGAGCTTACAAAGCATTTGGGATAGGCAGTTTTTTTTAATTTTTGTGAAAAGCTCATTAATTTAAGAGTGAGATTGGTCTGTAATTATCAGGGACTGAGGGGTCTTTGTCAGGTTTTGGTATGACCATTACATGGGAGTGCAAAAAGGTTTTATGGGGATCCTTTCCCTGTAGGAAAGAGTTATATAGGGATAATATGTGCGGTGCCAGAATTTGGGTGAAGGTTTTATAGTAAGAGTAAGGCAGACCATCTGGGCTTGTGAGGGTAGGTCTTTAATTGTAGCAGTGATCTCCTCAATTGTAATTTCTGCATTTCGTGTTTTAAGATCTGAAGAAGTAAGTTGGGGCAGGGATATATCTTTCATCAGGGAGAGAATGAGGGGGGCGAGGATTAAGTTTGGATATTAGCATTTTATAAGGTTTGTTTGAGTACTCATAGAATTTTTGTTTTACCCAGAGTAGGGTTTTTGCTATACCTGTCATGGCCAGGGATTTAAGTTGATTGCGGATGAAGGTTTCGGTTCTAAGAAGGACAACTTTAAGTTTTGATAATAAAGTGTTTTTTTGAGCCTCTGTGTCTTTCTTCAATCTGGAACCTTCGGCTATGCATTGCCCTCTGAGGAAGGCCTTGTGTGCTTCCCACAGTGTGGAGGCCCCCGTCGCCGAACCTTGATTAAGCTGAAAGAACTCTGTGACAGCAGTAGAAAATTTGTCTTTTGTATCTATGCAGTTAAGTAGGGACTCGCTGAGTCCCCAGTGGCATTTTTTAGAGTATGCTCCGGCCAAAGACCGGTTCAGGAATAATGGGGCATGGTCAGACCAAGTTATCTGACCAATTTATGATGCTACTACATTGGAAAGGAGAAGGGCAGATACAAAAAAGTAATCCAGTCTGGAGAACATTTTGTGTGTGGGGGGGGGGGGGAGTAGAAAGAAAATTGTCTGCCTGTGGGGTGTTTAACTCTCCAGGAGTCAAAAAGATGGTGTGCTCTAATTATTTTATGAAAGGATGCAGCCATAGATTTTTTTAGGGGAGGTCGAGCTAGTTTAAATAAACATTGCCTATCCAGTGTGGGTGATAGAACCATGTTGAACGAATATGAAAGGTTGGGTAAAGCGTTTTAACCTGTCAAAGGCTTCAGTCAGGAATTTTATCTGGCCTGTATTAGGTACATAACATTCATCAATGAAAAAGAGGTAGCCAAATAACCACAGGTTAAAATTATGTAACGGCCTTGGGGATCTAAGAAAGATGAGCTGACCTTAACCGGGCAGGAGCGTCTGATCAGGATAGCTACTAAGGCTTTACCAGAGGGGGCAGAGGCCATAAAGGAAAGTTTTGATGCAAATTTAAGTGATCTCCCTGCCCTAAAGTGCGTCTCTTGTACCAGGATTATATCTGCTCCGGAGGCCTTAAACTCCTTAAGTGCCATCCAACGCTTCTTACCAGAGTTTAAGCCCTTGACATTGTATGATATAACTTTTAAAGCCATAATATTACCGTGTATTTAAACAAACACAGCATATCCTTGTGGGGAGTGACCCCTGTGGTGTACACCCATAGTTGGCGGTTAAATACCATACCATATGTAACCCATACCTTACCATATGTAAACCATTAGTAAAGAATAACCTTAGAAAAAGGATCAATTAACTTTTTGTAAGCTTAGAAAATAAAGGCCTACTTGGCCAATGATAAAAAAAAATCCTAAGAAAAAGAAAAAAATTAGGATAGAAAAAAACATAGGTTACCAAAGTCTAGGTCCTGAGAGGCAGTTGTCTCTCGGGTAACTCCAGATGTAGCTCTGGGGCTTGGAGGGACACAGGGCAAATTTGATGAAGGGGAAGAGATATCCTTTAAGCCCTGTCCCCACTTCCAACGTATCAATATAAAAGCCATTTATATTAGGTAAAAAAAGAAGAGAGCAATAACTTTGTTAATAGGCCCCTGTGGATCTACCATGGTAGATATCCCTTTGGTAAGTTATGTTTGACCTCCAACAAGGGTGAAAAAAAAAAAAACGTCTTGGGGGGCAACAAAATTTCCACAGGATCAGAAGCCTCTAACAGAACAAAACAGAGGAGAGGAGGTAACTGAACTCCTTACTGGGCTAAATTGTATCCAGCCGTTGGGGAAGAAATGATTTACAACCAGAGGAGATCAGGAAGAGGTCAGGTTGGAGATTTGTTGTATTGAGAGCGCTGGGGTGTTCCCATGGCGGATCTTCTCCCTCTGCCTCTGACTGGCGTCCAGATTCTGGATGGTGCTTGGGTAGCTCTTGGTGTTGAAGGCATGGGTGTGAGATCTTCCTCAGGCATTTCTATGCACACAATAACCAAGTCCGATTAATCTTGATATTCAATAACATCTATTAATACGTCTATTCACATAGGCAGCACTGTCACACTCATATATATTATCGATCTAATAGATGTGAGGACACATAACAGTGCCAGCAGCAGCCAAAACATTTTTTCTTTTACCACTATGTGGCAGTGTCACCATACACATGTGGTTTCGCTATACTCGGGAGGAGTAGAGGTGCTAGAAATATCTTATAAATGGACAACTTTGTAAAAAAAAAATGCTTTTTAATTTTCTTTCAACATTTTCAAAAAACTTGTGGAAAAAAATGTCATGTTCAAAAGACTCATTATGCTTCATAGAATATACATTGGGGGAGGGGGCGTGGCCGGCTGCAGTCAGTGATGGACGCCTGACTGCTTCTCTCCTCTCATACTGGAACTGCCAGCAACCCCTGAGCAACATCCCAGCAAAGGAGTCACCCTCTTTTTTGCACGGAGGAACCCCTAAACCTCTGGACACTCTTCCATGCGCACTAGACGGATGGGAAAGGTCAGACCTAGCTACACAAGACCCAGCCGCACAACTCCCGGATACCGCGCCACCGCCATCTCACACTGAGGCGACACATTCAGCTCAGCTGCAAGGAGACAGGGTGAGCACAATCCTTCCCTGCCACTGGGCATCAGCTCTCCGGTCGCACCACCTATACATCGCCGCCAGCGGAGATGAGCGGAGAGATCTGTGTCGCCAGGCACAGCTCTGCCGCTCAGCCAGCTGCAGCAGTTGCGGCCGCCATCTTATCTCCACCACACACTCCGCTCCAAGAGTCTCCATCCTGCACCCAGCTGCAACTACAGACAGCTCCAGTGGCTGACCCACAGTCTCCTCTTGTTACCACAATCTCCCCTTACTGCCCACCGTCCGCACGGACAGTGAAACGGCGATACAGACGGGCTACTGTGTCATCATCATCGGAGACAACAGCTGCCATATTGCAGCTCCCTTGCAGGCCCATCCACCATCTGCTAACATCCAGGTCCTGGTATATCAATACGCAGCCAGGCTGGTATCACCGGCCACCGAGCGATCTCCCCGCAACAGCCAGAAGAATAGTGAAGGGATCAGGGGGGAGATCCGCATTGGCAGCTCTAACATTTAGGAGCGGCCGCCATCTTGCAAACACCTCACAAGCCGCATTCTATCCAACGCCATCCGAGCCCCTGCTACCAAACTGCCACTACAAAGCATATCTCAGCACCCTCCATACCACCTCCCCTCACTGATTACCCACAGATTGGGGTGAGAGGGAAAAATTGGAGGCTTTGCAGTGATCAGTGCAGAAACAGCTGCCATCTTGAGGCCCACATGGGGACCACTGCAGATCCAACCAGCATCTGCCCCTCCTAGAACTCCACATAAGGTGAAAGTCTTATATAGTATCCCCAACAACCCCCACTAGTGATTCTGATGCCAGATCAGTGCATCCGCTTCTCAGAAGCCTCTGCACTTCCAGCTCTTCTCCACAACCAGCCTGCTCCAGTACCGTTCAAAATCTAGGAAGACGACCTCCTGGGCTCACTTATCTTGCATACCGCTCAGAAGCTGACATAGCTGTCACCTTTTACCCAATCTCTCCTAGCCTTGCCTTCCTTCTGCTCTGGTCACCCCACGAGTAGTGCCCCTCTGTCAAAGACCATATTCAGGTACGGCGACACCTTTGACATTCAACCTTCATAACTTCCTTGCGGAAACATTGCTGCCTAAATCGGAGGAAAAGTGGTATGCCCAGAGCGAAAACTCCACAACAGAGTCTTCCTCGCCGTATAACAGACTTTTTTTTATTAAAGACAACATGCAACAATCACAAACTGAACCTGCAGAATCCCTGCTTCCCAGGTCTCCCCCGACTACGACTGACTTGCAAGTACTGACCACCTGCCAGGAAGACATGGACAGCTCAGAACAATGCATCCCCCCACCTCTAGGGGCTACACCCGAAAGGGGCAAAAGAGCAGCTCAATCTCCAGCACCCTCACCTTCTAAGGTACCTCTCTATAAGAAACAACACTGGAGCGGAGAACAGAGCAATTCAAGTCATTGCAAATTCCTTGCGGATCTTCCCACCAGCGATCAACCAGCCTCAGAACACACATTAAAGATGATGTTTCTCTCACTGCAAAACGATCTCCGAAACTAACTTCGATCATCCCTAACAGTACTCCAAACCAGAGTAGAACAGGCAGAAGTCCGTATCGACATACTTGAGGGACAAGCGGCAGAGCAGACCTCAAAATATTTGGAATGCTCAGAAGAGGTCCTCCATCACTCAGAAGATATACGCTACCTGCAGGCCAAAGTGGCTGATCTTGAAGATCATTCCAGGAGGAACAATATCAAATTTAGGGGCATACCTGAAGCGGTCAAGCCGTCAGAACTCACAGCGTTCCTTCACCAACTATTCCTCAAGCTCATACCGCAACTAACACAATCGGAAATAATGATCAACAGAGCACATAGAATAGCAAAACCTAACTACCTACCAGAAACAGTTCCGCGAGATGTGCTGGCTCGCATACACTTCTATCAAATTAAAGAAAAGCTCATGTCGGCAGCACGCTCGTGTAAGACCCTTCCGGATCCTTATGCCAACATATCACTCTATATCCACAGCTACAGCCAGGAACAGAAAGGAGTTCACTCAGGTCACCTCAATCCTACGTGAGCGCAACATTCCGTACAAATGGGGATTCCCAGCTAAGCTGATCGTCACCTACCACAATCAACCCACGACCATCATCTCCCCCAAGGAAGGCATGAAGCAACTGCTGAACTGAGGAATCATACCCCCTCCGCCTTTGCACTTGGACCAGCAGAGATCTCATCCACCTACAAGGGGGCGCCCGTCCTCCTACCGATCCCAAGGCCGGGGACAACCTCATGGCCCCTAGATGACTCCATATAGGCTACGGCCTATCAACTCTAGCATCAAGAAAACGGAAAATGAAGTACAACCTAGTTCCAGATGAGTACTTCCTTCTTCAGTGGTAATTACTGTTATCTGTTTTTTCTGTTCTTTTCTCTTGCCTCTCGGCCTTTGTTATAACCCTCAGGTATTAGAAAAGTGCTAAGCACTTTCAGTTTTCAAATTTATAGTGCACATAAGATTGGTGACTAGTACTATTGCTATTTTAGTTATTCGTTTCTTTTTTGTTTTCTATTTTAAGACATCCAACTAAAGATACAATATTCTCAGTGTACTTTCTCTTATCCTGTACTTTGACACCTACAGCTACACATAACCTCATATCTGAATAGCAGGTGAAATCCGTGACAGCTCTCACCAAAACTCACCTCTGCTCTGGTTATACAAGCAATGGCACTGAACATAATATCGCTCAACGTCAAGGGCCTCAACTCGCCCTTTAAGCGCCAAATACTCTGGAAAGAGGCCATAACTAGCAAGGCTGACATCGTCTGTGCCCAGGAGACGCACTTTGCCGCCTCTAAACCACCACAATGTAGCCACAAACTATTCCCCCATTCCTTTACAGCAAATTCACCCAAGAAAAAAGCAGGGGTTTTGATAACAGTCCGCTCCTCAGTGGCATTTAAATTGATGCACTCTGAAACCGACCCACTAGGTAGATATATTCTACTTCATGCCACCTTCAATGATCAGACGTTAAGGTTAGTTTATATCTATACTCCTAATACACACCAGGGCCAATTCTACCAGTCAATTATTGAAAAATTGAAACCCTTTAGACACCACCCCCTCATTATATGTGGGGACTTCAACCAAAGGGTGGATCCTTCCCTAGATTCCTCCAACCCATTACGAAAACAATCTACTGCCCTTTCAAATCTTTTATCCTCGGAGGATCTCTATGATCCCTGGCGATGACTTCATGGTTCAGAAAAGGACTTCATCTTCTATTCACATACGCACAAAGCCTATTCCAGGATAGACATGTTTCTGGTGGATAAACTCACCCTTCAGGCAGTTTAAAAAGCCACAATTGGCAATATCACATGGTCTGACCATGCCCCGGTCTCACTTCAAGTGTTCCCTCCGGAACACATATCTATGGGCAAAAGATGGAGACTGAACACTTCCCTACTGAGCAATCCGACTTACCAGAAACATGTTGAATCCACAATCGAAGAATATTTTCAACACAATGCTAACTCGGTCACAAACCCTTACACATGTTGGAATGCCCACAAGACTGTGGTTAGAGGTCTTCTTATAAAGTTTGGTGCACAGGAGAAAAGGAATATACATTGGGGTGTTTGCATTCCAAAATGGGGTCATTTTTTGGGTGTTCCCATTGTCCTGGTACTCGAGGACCTTCAAAAGTTCAAGAGGTAGTCGAGAAATGAAATGTGTAATGTTTATGGTCCTAGAAAGCCTGACGGTGCTCCCTGCATGTTCAACCTCTCTACAGGCTGTGTAAAAGTCTCACACATGTGGTATCACCATACTCAGGAGGAGTAGTAGAATATGTTTTGGGGTGTAATCTGTGGTATGCATATGCTGTGTGTGAGAAATAATCAGTTAAAAAAAGAAAAAAAAAATCGTCATTTTGCAAAGAATTGTGAGAAAAAACTACAACTTCAAAAAACTCACCATGTCTCTTACTAAATACTTTGGACTTTGGGTCATTTGGGGGGTATTTGTACTTTCCTGGCTTGTTAGTGTCTCAATAAATGAGATCAGTACATCAGGTGTGATCAATATTTACTGATTTCCACCATTGCTTGTGGACTCTATAACTTTCACAAAGACCAAATAATATACACTGATTTGATTTTGTTTTGTTTTTTTTTTTTACAAAAGATATGCAGCAGTATAAATGTTGGCCAAAAATTATGAAGAAAAATTACTAATTTGCAAAATTTTATAACAAACAAAGAAAAATGCATTTTTTAGAATTTTCGGTCTGATTTCATTTATAACGCAAAAAATAAAAAAAACCCAGCGGTGATTAAATACCACCTAAATAAAGCTCTATTTATGTGAAAAAAGTACAAAAATTTCATATGAGTGCAGTGTTGCATGACTGAGTAACTGTCATTCAAAATGTGAGAGCGCTAATAGCTGAAAATTGGTCTGGCTAAGCCTCATACACACGAGCCGATGGTTGGTCAACCAAACGTTCAACTTTTGTCCAAATTAGGCGACGGCGATTTGGTCTAGTGTACTAACGTGAATCAAGTAAACGTCTGACCAAGCCGAACATAGTGACGTGTTATGAGCATATAAGGAGGAAGCTCAGGTGAATGTGATTCGTGAATTACGAACACAGGTTACACGACCGAACACTTCCTGGATTCCGAGCATGCGTGTTTGCACTTCCAACTTTTTGTTGGCCAACTTCTGTACACACGAGCCAACAATTGGCCAACGCCTTGTCGGCCAACACAAGTTTTCTAGTCTCGTTGTCCAGCTTTTGTTGGATGACAATTGGAAATCGGCTGTAGAACCGTGCATACACACAATCGGATTATCGGCCAACAGGCTGTTGGATAACCGCTGTTGGCCAACAATCGGACCGTGTGTATGGGCCTTTAGGAAGGGGGTTTAAGTGCCCAGTGGGCAAGTGGTTAAAGGAGCAGTGGTTTTAATGATGCTTAAAGTGAAACAATACAAATGAAAAAATCCTTTAAATATTGTGCTTGGGGGGGGGGGTCTCCTTGTAAAGTGGCGCATCTGTACTGTGTATAGAACCTGCTGCAGCAAAACTAACATATATAAAGAAAAAAAATACATTTAAATTGATTTTCCCTGCTGCATGCTTTCTTTATTTTGTAAACAATGGCTTGGGGAGTCTGTATGATGAGGACACAATTTAGTGCCCTTGGAACAAGATTAGAGTTTTTTTTGATAAATTCTGGTGTCTCTTAGGCAGAGTTTTGATAGAAGTAACAGGTGCTGAAAAATTGGGCCTTGAGTGTTGGTGGTGCCTTCACATCATAACCTTTCACAGTTATCCATGGCAAATGTAATGTGATAGAAATGTAAAAACTATAAAAAAAATAAAAGGGGAACAGCATCACAGTCAAAAAAACTGTGGCTGACTATGAAAAAAACAAAAACACTACACTAACACACTACACTATACTCACACTACCTTAAAACTCTACACTCAGAGTCACAATAACCCACTAGTAGCAAACTGAGCCCTGCTCTATCTATCTCCACTCCAACAACACACTGCAAAAGGTTACTGTGGGAAGGAACCTTTTATAGTGGAGGTGGGACTATGAGTACTGAGCCATGATTGGGCAAAGTCATCATAACTTTGTCCAATCATGGCTCTGACTGTACAAAGCCTTGCACCTGACCAGCAGTCAGGTGCATTGCTTAATCCAGTTGGGGCCCTAGAATGCACTGTTAAGCACATTTTGGGGTGCTTGGCGGGCCAACATCCCGCCAAGCACCCCAAAAATTCAGGTGTTTGCCAAACTGGTGACATTCAGGCCAAACTTTTGCTCAGCTTGAACTGTTCGTCCAACTCCACTTACAATCTAAGGTCCCCATCTCATTTTCTATGGTCAATTTAGACAGGAGCCAATTAACCTAGCAGCATATATTTGGAGTGTGAGAGGAAACTGGAATACCCGGAGTAAACCCGCGCAGACACGGGGAGAACATGCAAACTCCAGGCAGGTAGTGCCGTGGTTGGGATTTGAACCAACGACCCTAGTGCTGCTAGGCAGAAGTGCTAACCACTTAACCACAGTGCCACCCAACTATGGAGAGTAGTGCTCAATAAGAAAATAAATGACATATTTTTCCTTTATCTTAGATCTCCAAGCGTATTTTATATACATAGGTGTTTCCTACCAAGGAGACATCCAGGAATGATTACATTATAATTGTTTGCTAATATCCTCTTTATATCAGAGTGCACAAGCCTTTGTTAAGGGTTTAGCCCTTATACTATATGTGATCAATGTCACTTTATTGTTTAAGCTATGACCAATATAAATGTATGGTTTAAAAGTGTATTGATTGTAATAGATTACGCATATATGCACCAATATGCATCACTTCAGTGGGACAGAGTATATAGCTGCCCTGAGAAGATGTATTGACAGTACTGTTATAATGGTTTATAAGGAAAATCTTTGAATAATTAGGGAGATATGGTGGGCAGGGATTTAAGGGTGATAGGTATACCTATTTAATTTTATATTTTTGTATAATAAATAGTCCTTAGAGGCGACAAGGCTTGTGAAGGCTACTGTTTTGTTTTGACTATCTTATACTGTATATTTACTTTATGAGATGTATACAGTGGTTGTTCGTTGTAGTCTACTGACAGTGTTTTTCTTTGGTTTTAGTATTCAAGTCAAGGCTAACGAAGGGGAAGTTCCCTGAAACATGTACCGACAGATTGAAGGGGTGAAGAACAAAAGTGCTCTTGGAATTAGTGCCTGATCTCTCCAGCAGGTGGATGGCTTTACTTTTTTTTTGCATCTGACAGCTGAAGATTGAAGTGGTTCTAAAGCCTGGACATTTTTTAGCCTGCATTAAGATAAAAAATGTCCCAGTGTTAGTATTACCTCCTCACTCCTTTTATACTTACCTGAGTCCTATCTCAATGCAGCACTGTGTCTGTTTGCAGCAGCTCTCTCATCTCTCTCTCTCTCTGCTCGCAGAGGCAGCAATGGGAGTGATTAGTTCCTGCTGCTGTCAATCAAATCCTGTGAGAAGAGAGTAGGGGGCAGGGCTGAGTTGTGCTGTGTCAATAGATGCACACGTCAAGGCTCGGGATAGAGCCCTCAGGTGTGTTACCATAGGAATCCGCTTCCTATGGTGGCACAGTGAGAAGAGGAGCCAAGAGCACTGGCATGAGACCCCATAAGAGGAGGTTCAGGAACACTCTGTGCAAAACACAAAACCATTGCACAGAGCAGGTAAGTATAAGATGTTTTAAGAAAGCTGGCTCACCCCCCACCCCAAGTCAGATACCTGAGCATCAGATTCTTCCTGCACTGTGCTTGTGCTTATTCTGTTACCCATCTCTTTGAGTGCAATACTTTCAGCCTTCTTTATTTTTTTGTGCCATTAAATATTACACTATTTGGATCTTGTTTAGCAATTTCCTTTTTTGTTTTTTTGCAGGACTGTACCAAGTTACCCAAAATAAGTACAGACACTAGAATCACTGTGAAAATGACACAAGATGCAGTTATACTAACTGAAGCAACTGGTTATAATAAAAAAAGTTGAAATAAATTGGGTTTTGGATATAGTGAGGATGGACCCAAACCTCTGCTGAGTTTGTGTTACTCTCTGTGTCCCTGATGGGAAAACGTTTTACTTATTTACATGTGGCAGAGGTCAGTGGCATAGTCTTGGCATAACCAGAACCTGTGGTGTGAAGTATGGTTATAATGTAAAAGTTTAGGTTTCCAAAAATAATTATTTGTTCTAAATATGTTTTCCTGCAAGACTCTTACTCTCACACTAATTAATGCATGCTTTGGGGATACAAGGGCTGCAGCACATGTATGCAGTGTACACAACAAGAAGGCCTAGACCTCATTTAGCCACATTTTTATGCCAAATTCACTATTCAGTGTGACTGACCATGCCTTCCATAGACAAGGCCACTTTTATAAATCTTAGGGCCCCATACAGCCTACCTGACAGAGACTCCCTTCCTTGCCCTGCTTGGTGTGACAGCAGTGACAGCTTAGAACAGTACATTTAAAAATGTAATATGCAGTATGCAGTGCAGGGCAGTGTAGAAGCAGGGCAGTCAATCAGCAGTATATAGTGGACAAGCAGTCAGTGAGCAGTATGTAGTGGCAGGGCAGTCATTGAACAGTATGTAGTGGTAGAGCAGTGAGCCGTATGTAGCTGTATGGCAGAGAGCAGTATGTAGTGGAAGCACAGAGAGCAGTATGCAGTGATAGGACAGTCACTGAGCAGTATTTAGTGGTAGGACAGTCAGTGAGCAGTATGTAGCGAGATGGCAGTCAGTGGACAGTATGTAATGGTGTGGTAGGGTGGTCAGTGAGTAGTATGTAGCAGTGTAGCAGGCAGAGCATTCCATAAGCACTATGTAGTAGCAGGGTAGGGCAGTATGTAGTGTCAGGCCAATCAGTGACATGATCTAGTGGTAAGGTAGGACAGTCAGTGAGGAGTATCCAACTCAGATTATGATGCAAAGGAAGTTCCCCAGCCATATGCTCTTGTGCAGTGTAGCAGGCAGATCGGGGGGCCCCAAAGTACATTACAAAAAGTGACTATTGGCATGAGTCACCTATAGCATGGCTGGAGAAAAAAGACTTGCATGGATACTGTCTCTGCTCCTCCTCCTTCCTTTTCTTCAGCTACTGAATCAGTGGGCAACTGTGTGAGGAGCGGGATAGGTGGCCGCACACTTTGCCCTGTCTATCACATTTGTGATAAGGAACAATGGAATAGGGATCTCATGGGAGACCCCTCAGCATATGGACAAATGTCCGATACCTCATACTGACCAGATAATATGCACAAAATACCCTAACAGCTAAATGGAAAGGACTATAATGGTACAGTATAAAAGTATCAAAAAATGTTTATTATACAGAGTAAAATCCAGAAAACATGAAAAAACACATATTCCACAGTAATGGTACAATATTAAAAGAAGCAAGGTAACGCTCTTCCTAGTGTTATCTCACCAACCCCACAGCAGTGGGGGATGAGCGACTTGCTATGACTTTTGACGCAGGTTGCATTTTGCGGGCAATATAACCCGCTTCTTCAGGAAATTACTTCAATGTTGAACACTAGAACAAATAATAACATATATATATCAATAACAATCATCATTTGTTACTGGGCATATGGCTATATACTGTTAGGCCACATACCTCAACATTAATACAAGGCATATAAATGAAGTCTCAATCTATGGTCTTGATACAACTCAACTGCTGCCACCTTCTGGTAAGATGGGGTGGTCCACGCAGGGCTCCTAAGAGTGGATATGGTACAATTTATCACAACACTAGATAACACTAGGAAGAGTGTTACCTTGCTTCTTTTAATATTGTACCATTACTGTGGAATATGTGTTTTTTTATGCTTTCTGGATATTACTCTGTATAATAAACAGTTTTTGATACTGTTATAAAATATCTTGGTATTGTTATAGTCCTTTCCATTTAACTGTTAGGGTATTTTGTGCCCATCACATTTGACTGCCCAGGCAGAAGCTGCTGAGCATCACCTGGCTTTTGGCCCCCCAAAAAAAAAAAAACGTAGTTCCTTAAGCGCTAAAACCGTGGATCATATGATGGTATATGGGAACCAGAGAAAAATGTAATTCAACCAGAACCAGTGCGGCTGACCAAAAACATATGAAGATGTGATGACTATGACAAAGAGCATGCAATGCACGCGAAACATGTCCTTATGGCAACAGATGAGCCTACGTTCCACGTTGGTTCTTGGGCTTCCATCTTTCTTCACACTTCCGGCTGGTACCGCTTATTATCTATCAGCACGGCTCAGCCTCCCTGGTCTCCGGCTCTGGCTTCTGGTTGGTTGTTCCCCTCTACTACAATCGGCAGAGACACATGCAAGGCAGTGTTACTGAATTTCTGCTGTGTCCCTAGTAGCAATATGCCATCCTGCAACCCACGGCAGCATCATCTCGCACACACACCTGCATCTTTGACTCCAGCCATCAGGCCCCTTCCCCAGACCAGGTTTCCATTCTTTACAGCATGGACATTGGTGCCCCTGAAAGCTTCACAAGCTGGCCTTCTGTATGATGTTAACCCTTCAACTCCCTTGCGATCTCAAGTGGTATCCTTGGTTCTTTTATATCATTACTTTTATCTTTCTTATCCATCACCTTGTTTATTGAGGGAATAAAAACATTGCCTGTATTCATGGCCCCATTCACGTTCTTACTATTTCTTTATCCAGTCCATTGAGTGCTGTCCATCAGTATCCTGGATTTTGCCCCAGGATACTCTGCACATGGCATTTGGAAAGGGATATCCAAGAGCCTGGGGGGACAATATGAACTCTTGGGAGAGGAAAACACCACGGACAGCCCCTGCCAGGCCCCCAGCTAACTCAGTGGGTCATGGATTTGGTACAGAAGGACTGCCTTGCCCTCCTATCAGCAGCCCTGTCTGTACAGCTTGGCTTTCTCTGTACACCCCTAGTTGTATCAACTGTGTGCCAAAAGGTCTCCAGGTATTTTACAATCCTAGCAGTTCCAATTACAAGGAATCAAGGTAGCAAGATATGCATATGGATAGCAGCATAATGAAGACACAACACTTAAATGCATACCTATAGTAGTGGTTGTGAAGTTTGTCAAACATTTACTACTGGTTAATTTATCACTTTATTTAAAACTTTATTTAAAACACATGTACAAGGAAAATATACCTGCATATGCCTGCAGTGAATATTTAGTGAATGTCACATTTACTGCTTTATCAATATACCCCTTAATCCCCTCTCATGCCTAGCTATTGGAAATGCACCCTTAAATACAGATAGGCAGAGCAGACATAAACCACTCTGGTGGTTATGTTGAAGAAGAGAGGAGACATGGGGGCAGAACATGGAGAAAACAACATGCAAAACAGAGGACACATAGAAAGTGAAAGACAGAAGTAATTTGGGTACATTGGTAAGCCAATGTCTCCTCCATTCAAGTGTGTCATTCTTGCTTGTTGTGCTGTGATCATTTCTACAAGGGAATGTGTAGAAAAGATCACAACACAAGAAGTAAGAAAGACACATTAGGAAGGAGGGGACATAGAGTTAGAATTTGATCTTGATGCTGACACATACAGTATATGTGTTGTACAGGATGCCAGGCATGTGTCCTTTAAGGTAGGTATGTTTCCCCATTATTTTAGTTGTGGTCACTTTAAGGAGGATGATAAGAGACATTTTTTAGTACTCAAGGTTTTCACTCAAGCACCTGCAGACTCCTTCTTCCATGCACTTCCGTGTAACCGGTCCCCAAAGTCTTCCCGAAGCCTATGTCTGGCAATCACAGTTTTGGAAAGACACACTTGGCAAGGGATAAAATATGCAGTAAGTAATTTTTCCTAGTACCCTGGGCAAAAACAAGCATTCAGATCTTGCAGTGAAGGGGGAGCCCCACTTAAGGAGTTGTCAGGATTTTGTCAGTTCCTTAGAGTTAAGTAAATAATTGTCACTCATGATTGATGATGATCATAATTTTATTTTGTGTCACTTAGGTATGGTGGCAATTGGACCCAAGTCCACAAGGAGGGGATAATTTTTTTCTGACCTGTGCTGTGGTTATTTGCAAAAGCATAGAGTAAAAACAAATTTATTCAGGGAAGCCTATCCCTCACCCACCTAAGAACTGTTCCTGAGCCACCCCCATCAACCCATCCCCCGCAGCTATTACCGTTTGTACCACTACCCCCTTCTCTTTAGAATGTAAGCTCTATGAGCAGGGCCCTCCTGTATCTTCTGTATTGAACTATATTGTAATTGTACTTTCCCCCCTCTACACTGCGTAAACTGTTGGCGCTATATAAATCGTGTATAATAATAATAATAAAAATAAAAAATTGTATTTGTATTCATCAGTGTTTTTATGAGCTAGCATTATCATGTGGTTCGAATTTCTATTTAGATTGCTGATCATGGTTCCACAATAGATGTAAAATTGAGTTCATTATTTTCTGCTTGTGTGGGTTTTTTGGATGGTTTAGCTTTGCTAGGTTTTGAATATCCACAGTGCCAGTTAATAGATTTTGGTTGGTACAGGACTTTCATGTCTGTTGTGAATCCTTGTATTTTATGGCTCCATTTTCACATACCCTACACACATTTCCAGTATAACATCTGACCCCAGGGCTGGTACAGGGGGGGGCACTGCCCTGGGTGGAGTGTGGGAGGGGGCGCCAAAACACTGGAGCCCTTTGTCTCAACCTCTGTGTTACTAAAACCTGCCCAAAAGCAGAGCTGAGAATGTGCCCATATCTCATGCAGGCTTCCCCGTCTCTTGCCAGAAAGGACAGGCTAGGTGGCTTGATCAGGACGGAAATAGCTAGGTGGGTGGAGCAGGCAGACAGCAGTACACTGCAGCCCCAATCACTGATTTCTGCCCAGCAGACATTGGAGCTTTCCTCTCTCCTCGGGCAGACTGAACAAACAATAATATATCTCAATGAAAATCATGCATTTTAATGAGATATAGTGTGTATGTGAAATACATCTATGTAGAGCCTGAAAAGTCCCAGTATATTTCTAACCTACTCAAACATTTGACCATAAACAGAAAGTGATGCGATGCAGCCCAACTCCAGTAAAGTGTAAACAGCCACCCTTGCAGTGCTGGGGGAAAGCTTGTACTTGCTCTATCCAGCTGCAATGCTTTCCCCCTCCGCCCAAAGCCTCAGCATTATCATATACCATCCTGGAACATTAACCCTGTATGGTATGATGAGGCTGGAGTGTTACCACAGCCACTCACAATTCACCCAGGAGCTCCAGAGGACCAGTCATGGCACTGGAGAAAGCCTACTGGAGCAAAGAATAAGGTAAAGCTGGGTACACTGGGATCAACATTTGTTTGCTTCAGCAGGGACCAGCTGAATTTTGATCTATGTGTGGCCCTGTTAGAAGCTGTCCATCAGATCAGCTTCTGTAGAATGGGACTACTGGAAAAACTGCAGCACTGATCAGTGTATTCTGACAGAGAAGAGTCCCCACTGTCAGAATATGTCTCGGTAAAGGGGATTTATACATCCACCTCTCTTGTGTGGATGGATGAATCTGTTAGGATGGGTTCACACTGCCGTGTGGAGCGGCTCACAGCAGCGGTCATGTGCATTCCTGTTCTCTATTTCAGGTCTGATTTTGGTCTGAATTTTTGGCTGAATTGGGACCATAAGATACACAAGACCCCTGTGCAATTTTCTCCACAGCGATCACGGAGATGTGAGAATCAGCTACAGAGCCAGTCACAGTCTCCTGACATGCGAATTGGATGCAGAAAAATCCACATCCAATTCGCACTAGTGTGAACCGAGCCTTTGTGTTTTTTTTTTAATTCAGCCCACTGACCAAATTAAAAACCTATGCATTTGTGTCAGTTTAAGTGGTTTTACCTTAATCCTCTGCTCCTAGAATAAAAGACACACAATGAGAATTTTTTTTTCTATGCTAATCTCATATGGAAAACAAATAGTTTACTAAAGTTACAAAAATTTTCATTAGACAGAATGCAACTTCAGAAATGTATATTGTAATGTATTCTTTCATTTCCGAGCATGCACAGATTTTTTTTTTGTGCAAATACCATACTAATTACATGAAAATCGTTTGTTCGGTTTGTAAGAAACTTTTTTGTGCTTATTTTGTGATATTTTCAGACTCTCGTAATCAGCTCTTGAAAGCTGTTTATTAACCGCTTAACAACCTCCCTATAGTCAAATGACGGCTACAGGGTGGTTGCTTAATTCTGGGAGGATGTACAGTGACGTCCTCCCATGAATGCTCTTCCTGCGTGCCCCCTGGGGCACACACGGGACCATCCTTGACCAGGCGGTCTAGGGGACCCGGCGCATCACGGATCGCGGTGAATGGCCGCTGCGAGCGGTCTTTTACCATGTAATCGCTCCATCAAATGACGGAGCGATCACATGTAAACAAGCCGGTGGAAGTGCCGGCTTTTCTCTCCCCTCTCCGCACCAATTGGTGCATTGTGAGAGAAGAGGGGGGAGAGAAGATGTTCTGCAGCGATGTGGGCGATGTGTAGTGCCCACAGCGCTGCTAAGTGACAGACTGCAACCCCCACCATCCATCCAGCCTCCCCAATCACCCAGCCATCCTCACCCTATCCATACTCACTCACCCAGCCATCCTCACCCCATCCATGCTCACTCACCCAGCCATCCTCACCCCATCCATGCTCACCCGCCCAGCCATCCTCACCCCATCCATGCTCACCCACCCAGCCATCCTCACCCCATCCATGCTCACCCACCCAGCCATCCTCACCCCATCCATACTCACTCACCCAGCCATCCTCACCCCACCCATGCTCAGCCACCCATCCTCACCCATCCATCCATGCTCACCCATCCAGCCATCTTCACCCAGCCATGCTCACCCATCCAGCCATGCATGCTCATCCACCCATCCATGCTCACCCAGCCATCTATCCATGCTCACCCAGCCATCCATCCATGCTCACCCAGCCATCTATCCATGCTCACCCACCCAGCCGTGCTCACCCATCCATCCATGCTCACCCACCCAGCTGTGCTCACCCCGCCATCCATCCATGCTCACCCATCCATTCATGCTCACCCAGCCATCCGTGCTCACCCAGCCATCCATCCATGCTCACCCAGCCATCCATCCATGCTCACCCACCCAGCCATGCTCACCCATCCATCCATCCATGCTCACCCACCCAGCCATGCTCAGTCATCCCCATCTCTGCTCATCCATACTCATCCATGCTCAGTCATCCCCATCCGTGCTCATCCATCCCCATCTGTGCTCATCCATTCCCATCCCTGCTCATCCATCCCCATCTGTGCTCAGTCATCCTCTTCCGTGTTCAGTCATCCCCATCCGTGCTCATCCATCCTCATTCGTGCTCAGTCATCCCATCCGTGCTCATCCATCCCCATCCGTGCTCATCCATCCCAACCATGCTCATCCATCCCCATCTGTGCTTAGTCATCCCCATCCGTGCTCAGTCATCCCCATCCGTGCTCATCCATCCCCATCAATGGCTCATTTGTGCCTCATTCATGCTCATCCATACCACATCAGTTCTCATCCGTGACATATCCATGCCACTACAGTGCCCATCCATGCCACTACAGTGCCCATCCCTGCCACTACACTGCCCATCCGTGCCACTACAGTGCCTATCCATGCCACCACAGTGCCTCACAATAGTGTAAAAGATAGTCAAATTAAATTTGAAATGTATGTCCCTAGAACACCTGACGGTGCTCCCTACATGTTGGGCCTCTGTATGTGGCCAGGCTGTTGGGGTGTTTACTTTGCAAAATGGGGTCATTTTTTGGGTGTTTCCATTGTCCTGGTGCTCCAGGACCTTCAAAAGTGCAAGAGGTAGTCAAGAAATTATATGTGTAATTTATGCTCCTAGAACGCTTGATGGTGCTCCATGCATGTTGGGCCTCTGTATGTGGTCAGGCTGTGTAAAAGTCTCACACATGTGGTATCGCCATACTCAGGAGTAGTAGAATGTGTTGTGGGGTGTAATTTGTGGTATGCATATGCTGGGTGTGAGAAATAACCTGTTAACATATGACAATTTTGTGGAAAAAAAAGAAAAAAAATCTTCATTTTGCAAAGAATTGTGGGAAAAAATTACAACTTCAAAAAATTCACTATGTCTCTTACTAAATACCTTGGAATGTCTACTTTCCAAAAAGGAGTAATTTGGGGGTCACCATAGATTGTAGACTCTATAACCTTCACAAAGACCAAATAATATACACTAATTTGTCTTTGTTTTTTTACCAAAGATATGTAGCAGTATAAATTTTGGCCAAAATTTATGAAGAAAAATTACTAATTTGCAAAATTTTATAACAGAAACAAAGAAAAATTCATTTTTTTACCAAATTTTCGGTCTTTTTTTATTTATAGCGCAAAAAATAAAAAACCCAGCGGTGAATAAATACTGCCAAAAGAAAGCTCTATTTGTGTGAAAAAGGGGACACAAATTTCATATGGGTGCAGTGTTGCATGACTGAGTAATTGTCATTCAAAATGTGAGAGCACTGAAAGCTGAAAATTGGTCTGGTTGTTAAGGGGTTTAAGTGCCCAGTGGTCAAGTGGTTAAATGACAAGCATTCATAGATAACCTAGACTGTCGGACAGTCTGTCAATCTGGAAGGTATATAATGTCTCCAGGCTGCACTGCACATGTTTAATAATGTGAACAAAGTTTCTGAAAATTCTTCATTTGCATAAAAAAACTGCAGCATGCCAGCTGGCATATCTGAAACCAGCAGACATTCAGAACTGTTTTCTTTTAATTCATGAGACCAACCTTTTTTTTTAATTGCAAGTAACTAGGAAACTAGATATTTTATTGATAATCTGCAGATTGCAAATGAATCATTTGGAACAAGTTAATCCTGCCTGCCATCCCACTCTATTCTTTTTTGTCTTCTGAGACACAATGACTTTACAAGAAATAATCCATGTATTTAATGTATTCTAGAGGAAACATACGGTATTTTTGCTGCATATCTTTGACATAACACGATTCTGTCATTTTTGGCAATCAACAAAAGGTTTTTGAGAGTTTTGCGAAAATCTCACATCTGGAAGCAAAGCAAGCCCCTGAAAACACTTTGCTTCTTGCCAAGGAATAGCTAATTAGAATATATTGCTACCCATTTTAGAATCCTAAACGGTATGAATCAAACTGAACTGCAATAATAAATAATGCAAATATGAATGCCCATTATGCTGCCACAAGGGCACACAGAGCTATCTGTTTGAAGGAAAGTATTTTAAAAGAGAGAGAGAGAGAAGGCATTGAAATGCATTTAGATATACACTGATAACAGAGAAAACCTTGAAGAATATGAAATATGGATCTTAATTGCAGTCTATAGCATTTGCAATTGCTCCTTGCTTTCAATTTCAAAGCAGCAGTAATCTAAGGTTATTTTAGTCCAGGCTTTATCATTAAATTTTACACTAATATTAGAGCTCTGTAATATTATGTGTCAACCTTCTCACACTATCACATACGTATTTATATAATTTAGCTTAACAAATTCTGTTATGAAGTGGGTGTCAAACTCTCTAAAAATTGCCAGATTGTACAGTTGAAAGAAATACAGCATATAATAAAGCAAAGTGTTTTTCTTTCTGTTAAGCTAAGCAGGTTGGAGGCGCTGTTTGTAAACTGCTACAAAAGCCTGATAAATAATTTGTACAAAGATCTTCAATCTGTTGCTCATTTTAGAACTTGAGTAATAAGAATTGTTATGCTTTCTATTGGTCACTAGATGGCAACTGGGATTCTGTTTCTGAGAGACAAAATCTCTAATGGGCTTTACAGTAGGTAAAGATGTCAAAGACAAAAACATCTGGTTGGTTGTTAACAAAATATTTGATCATTGGTATAAACTACATCAGATATATGCTTGAATACAGTTCTGGGTTTTCAGTTGTTACAGTTGGGCTTTCCAAAAGGTTTTTAGTGCTTCCAATGTTGCTAGTGAACTAAAATTAGAGCAGATTTTTGCTAAACTCTAAATACATCTACAGTCAATTAGACACAAAACATAAACACAGAGCAATGTTAATATCCTCTTTTTGCTTTTGACTGCAGTTTTAATAAGTACAGTTCTAAATGAGTAACACCTACTTGCAATGTCCTTTTGTTAGAAAAAGAAAAGATTAAAACTCGCACTCAGTGTATGACACTGTAGCACTCACAAATGTCTGAATACAGGACATAAAAAATTAAATCGAACAAAAATAAGTGTGTGTGTCCCCTTTATATGCAATCACAAAATGAAACAAAACCAAAAAACATAAATATAAATAATATTAATAATAATAATAATAATAATAATAATAATAAGAGCAAAACATAAATACATATGTACTAAAAATGATATCAAAAGTCCACCAGTGACTAAAGGTGCTTTAAGTGACAATCAAAAATTGTAAGTGCTTCCAGTGTTCAGTTGCCGCTCCTCCGTGCACAGCCTTTTACCATAGAAAAGATCACTTTACCATTAAGATCAATAGCAAAACCATTGGTCCCTCCACACATGCCAGGGTGCTGGGTGTAATTCTAGACTCTGACCTCTCCTTCAGCCCCCACATCCAATCACTGGCTAACTCTTGCTGCCTTAACCTCCCCAACATTTCCAGAATTCGCACCTTTCTGACTAACGACTCCACAAAACAACTTTTCTCTTCCGCTCCCTGACAGACGCAGCATTCTTATGACACATGGGGTTATGCTCATCCTCCTAGGAGTAGCCTAGGCAAAACAAACAAAAGCATAGGTTGGCCCCTCCCAGGGGGCCATCCTCACCTTAGCATATAACCCCCCTGCTCTGTACAGCACATCAGTTTTTATTTGCCTAGTGCAAGGAGTAGACCTGGTTCCCTATGGGAGCGGCGGTCTCCTGAAGATTCATCTAAGGAAGAATGCTATCAAGAAGCTGGCTAGTGGTATTGATGATATCTCGAATCCTAATCTTTCCCCAGTCCGGCCGACACTATGCAAACCGCCTTAGGGGGGCCCACCGCATAGCGCCCGTTCCGTGCGGGCGGCCAGTGGCTAAAACCCACTAGAGCCCAGTGACTGGTTCGCCTGTCCAGTGGCCTGGCCAGCAGCATGCCTCCTTGCAGGGAGGTAGGTCTGCTCTGGGTGGCTACCCGCTGCGCCCGTCGGAATGGTGAGTGGACCCCTCTTCCGCCCTAGGGGCATGGAGAGTGGGCACCTGGGCAGCTCTGTGGTGGCCAGCCAGTGGGGGTCAGTAAGAGGCCTTCTCCCCACTCCCCCTCCCCCCTCCATCCCCCGCAGGCACCCTGGCACTAACCATTCGAATCTGCACCGACCGTCCGGAGCACTGTGTTAAGCTGGTCGTCGCCACTGGATTTTGGAGCACCGCTCGTTCGTGGCCGACCGCGCGTGTGTAATGGCAGCGTCCATTGTTTGAGAACTATGTGGTTTCCAGCCTGCTCTCTGGCGGCCCCCAGTGGTCATTCGGGAAAATTGCAGTCCTTGTGCAGGAAATGCTTAAAAATGGAAGTGGGCTTCCGGTTCGCTCTTGGACAGCGTGGCTGACACACAATAACAAGCTCCTGACGTTCAGTAGTTCGTGGGCATTGCTCTTTCGGTTGGAGTGCGGAGGCATCAAACAGCAAGTATAGCTGGCGCTTCCTGGGTGCCGGTAGCGGTGGGTGTAATCCATCCGGGTCTCACTGGCTGATTTGTGGGGTAGAGGTGGTGGTTACACAGTGGGGGTGCCGGGCTGAGATGTCAGAGGCCGGCAATTCTATGGCAGGTATACCTGCAGATCTACAGTCCACCCCAGGATCATTAGTGTCCTTGGAACAGCTGAGGGCGGTGTTTGGGGAGTTCTTTCCCCTGGCAGGTGTGCCCGTTCCGAGGGGCCCCCAGAAGCGCCCACCCCCTCCTCTTTCCTCAGGGGAGGATTCAGATCTAGAAAGCGCCTCAGTGGTCACACCTGTGGATCTTTCAGAGGGTGAGCCGCCCTCTGAGGGCGAAGAGGATCAGGAGACCCCTAGTTCGCGGGATAAAGCGATAGTGGAAGCACTGATCACTGATATTCGCGACTCTATGCGACTGGACCAAACAGGGGAGTCGCATGAGTCTGCATATGTTTGTGGACCGCTTAGACCCCCTAGGTCCCCTAGGGCTTACCCTTATGATCAGGTGTTTGAACAGGCAGTGTTCAAGGAATGGCGGAAGCCACCATGTTCCTTGGCTTTGCCTAAAAGCTTTGCTGTTCGCTATCCCTTTGAGGAAAGCTTTACTAAGAGATGGGCTTCCCCGATGGTGGACCCTGCCGTGGCTCGTGTGAATAAGGCAACCACCATCCCCTTGGAGGCGTCTCCATCCTTTAAAGAGGTCACAATCGCCGCACAGAGACAGTGTCTAAAGCACTATTTTTGTTGGCTGGGTCAGCCATGCGGCCGGCGCTAGCAACTGCTATGGCGGCACAGTCTCTTCGCGAGCACGCTGCCGAACTGCGCACTAGTTTGTCTAGTGAATGTGCACAGGCTGAGGTACAGCGGATGCAACATTTGGAAGAAGGTCTCCGCTACATATGCCATGCGGCATTGGATCTTCTCCCCATATTGTCAAAAATTTCTGTTTTTTCAATTGTTATCAGGCGGGTGCTGTGGCTCCGCTCTTGGTCGGGCGACCAGGCTTCAAAGAAAGCTGTGGCAGACCTGCCCTTTCAGGGAGAGCGTCTGTTTGGCCCACAGTTGGATAAGATTATTAAGGATTTCACAGGAGGGAAGAGTACTTTCCTTCCAGAGCCGAAGCAACGAGATCGTCGTCGTAGGCAGGGTCCTGTCTCTTCTGGTCAGAAGAAGTTATTTCGGGTGCCCGGCCCAGCAGGTAAGGCCGGGAAGGCGTTCACAGGCCACAGCAAAAGGCCCTGGCAGCGTAAGCCCGAAAAAGCGGAGGACAAGCCTGCCTCCGCATGATGGGTGGCCCCCACCCGCCTCACGGGTGGGGGGCCGGTTTCTGGGGGTTGCAAGCAGCTCTCTGCCCCCAGAAAAGTCCTTCCCCTCAAACGTGAGGCTTCCACAGGAGCGTCAGGAGGCGCCTCTAGGCGCCAGTCAGGCACTCAGCAGACAGACGTCACAATGAACTCTGGCTTGCCGGCTGGAGTACCTGGGTCTGATTCCGGACACGGTACAGGCTGGGGTGTTTCTAACACCGGGCAAGCTTCTAATGCTTTAGGCAGGGCGAACCCTGTGATCGCGCCAGTGGTTCTCCTTACGGTTCTGTATACGGGTGTTGGGGCTCAGGATGTCGACTTGCGAAGCGATACCTTACTCCCAGAACACTCGGCTCCTGCTGAAGGCAATTTAGTCGCGGTGGGACAAGTCTCCTCTATCCCTGGACAGGCCGATCAGGTCGGAGTGTCAGTCCCGGGAACCCTTGGTTTGGGGGATTCAGGTCCCGGCCCTAAAGGAGGGGAGAAGTTTTCTTCCCCTCAATTGGTCGATGTAGGTACCGGAACTGAGAGCGATCAAGCTCTGCCTGTCCCGTGGGACAGTAGGGCTGCGCCGCCTGGTTCTGGTTCAGTCGGTCAGAGCCACGGAGGTGGCGTAGGTAAACCATCAGGGCGGAACAAGAAGCGCAGCAACAGCCGCGAAGGCGGCTCTGATCCTTCGGGGGGCAGTGTTTCATAGGCCTCGAGGGCAGTATCGGCTGCTGTGCATTTTCCCTCCTCTAAAGGCTGTACCGCGGGTCATACGCAGGGTAGAGGTGGAGGAAATCCCGACAATCCTGGTAGCTCCGGCTTGGCCCCGGCGTCCTTGGTACACTGACGTAGTACGGATGGTGGCTGAGGTTCCGCGGCAGCTTCCGCTTCACGGGGACCTGCTGTTTCAGGGGCCCATCTTGCACCCTGCTTTACCCTCGCTGGCTTTGACGGCTTGGCTATTGAGTCCCAGGTATTGAAGGATAGGGGTGTTTCGGACTCCGTAATCCCTACTTGCTGAAGCAGTGCATTGTTCTTGTTCATACTTGGTCCTCGCTTTTGACACTGGCTCGCTTGAAAGGAGGGTACACCTGGGGCTGCAACATGGCTGAAGGCTCATCTATGCAGGGGGTCAGTCGGACCTTTAGGCAACCATCGGATAACCCACTTCGGTTGGATGCACGCAATACCTTAAGCACTTCAATACTATGCACTTAGAACACTTTACTACCAGACCAATTTTCAGTTTTCAGTGCTGTTGCGCTTTGAATGACAATTGCGCGGTCGTGCGACGCTGTACCCAAACAAAGTTTTTATCATTTTGTTCCCACAAATAGAGCTTTCCTCTGGTGGTATTTGATCACCCCTGCGGTTTTTATTTTTTGCGCTACAAATAAAAAAAGACCGAAAATTTTGAAGAAAAAAAAAAATTCTCTATTTTTGTCACAAAACTTTGTAAATAAGTAAATTTTCTCCATCACTGGTGGGCACTGATGAGGCTACACTGACGGGCACTGATGTGGCAGTACTGATTGGCACTGATGAGGCGGCACTGATGAGGTGGCACTGATGATGAGGCACTTATATGCAGCGATGAAGAGCACTGTTAGGCGGCACTGATAAGCAGCACTGACGGGTACTGAGAGGTGGCACTGATATACAGCACTGATGGGCACTGATATGCAGCACTGACGGACACTGCTAAGCGGCACTGATGGGCACTAATAGACAGCACTGATTGGCACTCATAGGCGGCACTGGGCACTGATAGGTGGCACTGATGGGCACTGATAGGTGGGCACTGGTAGGTGGCAATGGTGGGCACTGATGTGTGGCACTGGTATGCATTGATAGGGGCACTGGTGGGCACTGATGTGGGCACTGGT
>BLSH010439623.1:512147-528728 GCA_018402905.1 Glandirana rugosa
GATCGGAGATAACCTATTTTCAGACTAAACATAAACCTTTATAAATAAAATTTCCATAGTGTCATCCTGTAGGTTAAGCTCAACGGGGGTGATGTCTCATAAATCTTTAACGTTACAAGAGACTAGTTTACTATCAAGAGGCCTGAATTTCTGTCCCTCTAGACACTTTAACATTTTTGACACTATTCTGGACATTAACAGATTCATTAGGAATCTATCTATTAAAAAACACATTTTTTCAACCGATCAGATTGAAGAGTCTATGGTCCACAGTGAAACCACTTTTGATGATGAATCGTCCATGAGCTTTAAAGAACAGTGTGCCATGGGGGAATTGGATCAACTGATTTGGGAAAGTGGGGGCAACTCGAATTGGATGTCCTACTGTGATACCTTTAAAATAAATATTTCCAAATACAAATCAGACTTTTATCCAATAGAGGCTAGATGTTCTGAGATGGATTGTTTTCAGAAGATGGTGGAGAAAGATCTCACAGAATTGGCACAAAAAGTACATAATAACCTGGTCCCAAAACAGGACAATTTTACCATTGAAGAAAGAGTGGCCCTAAAAACTCTAGAACAAGATTCCACCATTGTAATTAGAAATTCCAACAAAGGTGGCCTGGTTGTTGTAATGGACTCTAAAGCATATATGGAAGAGGCGGAGAGACAATTAGCAGGTATGTGTACATATGGGAGGCTCACAGCTGATCCTATGAAAAAATATAAAGTCAAATTAGATTTACTAATCAAAGATGGGATGGCTTTGGGAGTGTTTGATCAACAGATGGGGGGTAAATTGATTCCTGAGTATCCTATAACACCAATATTTCATCATCTTCCCAAAACCCATAAAGGTTTAGATCCTCTTCAAGGCAGACCCATTATAGCAGGGATTGGATCCTTGAATGAGAAGCTTGGATGGGGTGTTACAACCCTTAGTCCGCAGGCTGCCAGGCTACCTCAAGGACACCAACCACCTACTCAAAATCACGACAGATATGAGTTGGAATAAGGGTTGCTCTTGGGTCACTTGTGACGTCAGCAGCCTGTATTCCTGCATTCCACACAATCTGGCCATGCAGGCTGTTGACTTCTTTTTGAAAAGGTATACCGACAAGTCTCGGGATGTACGGTTATTTGTCTTAGATGTATTACAGTATCTTTTGGAACACAATTATTTTTCATTTAACAAAGAGTTTTTCCTACAAAAAAGGGGGGCAGCGATGGGGGCCAAATTTTCCCCATCGCTGGCCAACTTATATATGGGCTTTTGGGAACGTGAGTTCATATACGGGTCCCGGAATCCATTTGGAGGGTGCATACAATTGTATTATCGGTATATAGATGATCTCATCTTTGTAGTTGATGATGGGATTGTCTCCCTTGAACCATTTTTGGAACACCTGAACAATAATGATATGAATCTCCATTTCACTGGCAGTATAAACCAGATGGAAACTGATTTCTTAGATGTTCATTTGTATGTAAGGGATTCGAGGGTTCATACCGATTTGTTCAGGAAACCGTTGTCGGGAAATACACTGTTAAGGGCCAATTCGGGACATCCTAGACACACCATCAGGGGAATCCCCGTTGGACAATTTTTGAGGATTTGCCGTATTTGCAGCACAGAAGACAACTATCACATGCAAGCGTCGGCATTATACCAGAGATTTCTGGATAGGGGATATCCACGATGGATGTTAGATAGAGCTATGAACATAGCCAATTCCAAAAGAAGAACTGATTTATTGAAAGGTAGTGGGTTAAGTGGAGATTCACAAAGAGCATACACTAATAGGACAACGTATAATTGCAACAAATTGAATTTAAGTACTGCCTTTAGTCTGGAGTTTAGTGACATAAAAAACATTATTCATAGGCGTTTGCCCATACTTCATGCTGATCAGACATGTGCTGAATTACTGAAGGATGGAATAAACATCATATTGAGACGTGCTCCATCTGTGGGCAGTTTCTTGTCCCCTAGTCTTTTTCAAACAAGTGTTAAACAATCATATACATGGCTTCATTGCAGGGGCAACTTTCGGTGTGGAGGTAGAGAGTGCCCCTGCTGCAGCCATATTATTGGGGGGGACATGGTGGTTTCCCACACAGTAAGCAAGCAACATAAAATTAAGTCTTTTTTTAATTGCAATACCAAATATGTTGTTTATATCATCACGTGTGGTATCTGTCACGTACAATATATCGGTCGCACTACAAGGCGCCTGAGAGACAGATTTTATGAACATCTATATAGTGTAGGACGTGACAGGGAAAAATCCACCAATGTAGGACGCCACTTCAAGGATGTCCACGGAGGAGATTCTTCAGCTATGTGAGTTCAGATTTTGGAAAAAATCAATACCCCCAGTAGAGGAGGGGATATCTTTAAGATTCTCTGCAAAAGAGAGGCATTCTGGATTTTTTATTTTCAAACGCACATGCCCTTAGGCCTAAATTATGAATGGGATATTACCCATTTCTATGAATAGTAGTAATTATATATTATCGAGAGTCTAGTGCTGCCTCTTCCATATCCAGGGCACCTATGGACACGGACTAAAACAGCAGACATGTGAGATTGGCTTTGGTGCTGTACACTGCTTTATTGATGCCTACGTTTGTATAAATTACTGGCAAGCATGTATTATGAGGTTTGTCCTTTGAAAATTAGAGATGACATAGATGTCTTACTTGTAGCACAAGGAGACGTCTCTGTCCACTCACTTGTTTATATTGCTCTCCATATGTTCCGGTCGGTCGGTGTATGGATGTCTTATATCTGGCCCCTCGTTTTCCTTCCGCTCTTTCTTTTTCTTTTTTCTTCATTTTTGTCTTTTAACTCAGGCTGGTTAATGCGACACAAATTGACCATATAGTGCTGATTAGCACAATATATTTTGCAACCCTAAAAGTTTTTCTATATACATTTAATGGTATTTCTACATTATGGGGTTTGCGACTCGGAAAGTCCAAATGTTGCATATATATTTTCCATAAACAAAGATCGAGACACTTATATATAAGGCTGGTGATCCGTTTAAGAATGTACATATATTCCATTTATCATTATATGGGCTTTAAATGTGTTTGTCTCTTTTTCTTCCCCCCCCCCTCTTTTTGCATATATATATATATATATATATTATTTTCTTTTTGCATATATATATATTTTTTGATATATATACAATAATTTTGCGTATATGTTTATCTCTTTTTTCCAATATATCTTTGTGATTTATGTCACACAGTAATTTGTGAGTACTAATTGTTAGTGATGTTTGACATATTGTTGTAGATTGTCATTTCTTTTTAACATTTGTAGTCCCACATCAGTTGTTTTTAATATGTAATTAGTATACTTAAACTGTGATGCTACTCACCTGTGTGGGTGGGGCTTGTTCAATGAGCACCTCCATAAGATGTGGGGCACCAGCACTATGTTTTTTGTAATGATTAAGCTTGTTATGGACGAGTTACCTATATATCTTACCTGCATTGCCTGAAAATAAACAGCAAGCTTTATTATTGTCCGTGGAGTGCTGTTTCACCTTGTTTTCTCCCATTGTGCACGGCAGCGAGCCGAGAATAGCACCCGGATACAACCACAGGTTTCCTCCCTACTGGCTGGAGCAGTGCATTGTTCTTGTTCATATAAGATAAAAGCACGTAAGAGTTCCCCGCGTAAGATTTATCATAGGACCTGGAAGGCCTACATTACCTGGTGCGAGGCAGGGGGTTGGAACCCCCGCTCTTATAGAGTATCCAGGGTACTGTAATTTTTACAGCAAGGTCTGGACAAGAACCTGGCGTTAAGTACGCTTAAGGGGCAGATTTCAGCCTTGGTGGTTCTTTTTCAATGGCCCTTGGCGTCTCATTCATTGATCCATACATTTGTACAGGGGGTACGCATGTGGCTCCTCAGATACGGTCGCCTTTGGCACCGTGGGATTTGAATCTGGTGCTTTCTGTGTTGCAGAAGCCACCATATGAAAGGATTAGGGACATTCCCTTACAGTTGTTGTCGCAGAAGGTGGCTTTTCTGGTAGCTATCACATCCGCCAGGCGGGTGTCTGAGTTAGCAGCATTATCCTGCAAGTCACCTTACTTGGTCCTCCATAAGGACAAGGCAGTTCTGCGGCCTTCCCCTTCGTTTCTTCCGAAGGTGGTTTCTTCCTTTCATTTAAATGAGGATATTGTTCTCCCCTCATTGTGCCCGCACCCATCACATCCCAAAGAAGTTGAGCTGCATTCTTTGGATGTGGTGAGGGCTTTGCAGGTGTATTTAAGTTCTACAGCTTCCTTTCGGAAGTCTGATTCTTTATTTTTGCTGACGGAAGGGTCGCGCAAAGGCATGGCGGCCTCGTCAGCTACCGTGTCGCGTTGGATACGGAGGACCGTGACTCATGCATATGAGATTCGGGGCAAGGTTCCACCGTTTCCGGTCACGGCGCATTCCACCAGGGCAGTTAGTACTTCCTGGGCGTTTAGACACCAAGCTTCGGTGTCTCAGGTGTGCAAGGCAGCCACTTGGGCCTCAGTGCACACGTTTACTAAGTTTTACAAAATTGATGTAAAACTTAGGACTTTTTTCTGTTGGGTACAGTTGTTATGGTTTGGCCCACCCCTCTTGATTGGCACAGCTTTGGGACGTCCCCATGTGTCATAAGAATGTTGCGTCTGTCAGTGAACGGAAGAGAAAAAGGGATTTTTTTATAACTTACCGTAAAATCCTTTTCTCTGAGTTCACTGACAGACGCAGCACCCACCCCTCTGCGTTTGTTTTGTACGGCTTGTTACGAACTGATGTGCTGTACAGAGCAGGGGGGTTATATGCTAAGGTGAGGACGGCCCCCTGGGAGGGGCCAACCTATGCTTTTGTTTGTTTTGCCTAGGCTACTCCTAGTAGGATGAGCATAACCCCATGTGTCATAAGAATGCTGCGTCTGTCAGTGAACTCAGAGAAAAGGATTTTACAGTAAGTTATACAAAAAATCCCTTTATTCACTCCTTGGTTATTTTCGACCTTGACTACAGCAACTCTCTCCTCACTGGTTTACCTTTACACAGGCTAGCTCCCCTTCAGTTTATTATGAATGATGCTGCTAGACTCATACACCTTACTAATCGATCCATAACTGCTGCTCCTCTCTGCCAATTTCTTCACTGGCTTCCACTACCCCACCATATAAAATTCTAAATACTAACCACAACATACAAGGCCATCTACAACATCGCCCCCAGCTACATTACCAACCTCATCTGCAGATATCACCCAAATTGTCCTCTCCGCTCCTCCCAAGACCTCCTGCTCACTAGCTCCCTTGTTACCCCCTCCTATGCCTCCAGGACTTCTCCAGAGCCTCCCCCATACTCTGGAACTCCCAGCCCCAGTATATCCAGTCAGCCCCTACCCTGTCTGCCTTTAGTTCATCCCTAAAACTCATTTATTCAGGGAAGCCTACCCCACCTCCACCTATGAACTGTACCTGAGCCACCTCCATCAGATCATCCCCTGCAGCTATCACCTTTGGTACCACCTTCCCCTACCATTAGATTGTAAGCTCCATGAGCAGGGTCCTCCTATCCCTTCTGTTTTGAACTGTATAGTAATTGTACTGTCCCCCTTCCACGTTGTAACAGCACAAACTGTTGGCGTTATAGAAACCCTGTATTATTATAATAATAATAATGTCAGAGTTCTTTGAATAATACTGAGGGTCCCAGCAATTAGCTCTGTAATCAGTGTGATAACAACAGAAGATATCTGTCTACTTAGCCCACACTCAAATCCACAGATAATGACCAAATTAAACAAAGGAGAAATCTCATAGAGCAATAAAGCATAAAACATGAATTTATTTAAAAAGTATTGTACTTACATGTTCAGTGGGAGCAAACAAATGGTAAAGAGTATACACAGCGCCGCCGGCATGGGAGTTATCATCACAGAGCAGCGTGATCCAACATTTTTCCTCCCCCAACAGATGTCCTCAGAAAAGAAGACTGGTCTGTAACATCAGTTGCATCCACTAAATAGCAGCCGTAGTAAGGAGGGACAAACAGCAAAAATTGTCTAAAAATAAAAAACCAAAAGTGCCACATTACATGAAATGTAATCCATCATTGGGCCAAATATACATTTTGCAAAAAATATTAAAACTAAATAAAAAATACGTATATATACTACTGCCCATTCCCTTAAATGGAAAAGAAAACAGAGCAGTGTATTTAACGTCATCTGCTGGCCAAAAAATATTGTGTTTAGACCCTGAGATACAACAATATATATAAAAAGCAGTCCATATAAAATGCAATATACATACTCAAAATAAAAAAAATATTACCAAATGTGCATATTTCTCACAGAAATATATACAAATATGAATCCTGTAGAATTGTGTTATTAAATGCAAATACTGTAAAAAATATTTTTTATTTTATTAATAAACCCAAAAATAAAATCTGAATTTTTATATATGTAAAATATGTAAAATAAATTAAAAACAGCAGATAAATAAAGTAATAGGGGCTCACCTGTTATTAATATAACAATTAATATCCCAGTAAACATTCAAACCCCATGGGCTGAAAGTCCTAAGAGCAAATATCCAACAAATTACTCTCCTCGAGATAGTTCTCCTGAGATCACTCCATCCAAACAGGAGAATAATTCTCTATGCCTATTAACTGTCGAGAGGATGGATTCCTGTTGTGATATAAATGGTAGTGCTTCAGCAGCTACAGGCACCATTCAGATATCGTTTTTTTAGTGCTGGCGATTCCCTGCACCATAAGAATGATCATAGCGGCAGTTCAGCCGCTTGATCGTTCTTACAGGCAGTGGGGAGGATGCCGCCCCCAGTGCTTCTCCGGGCCCGTCCATGCCATCAGTGGCCCGGAAAACCGATTCGTCGCCGGCGGAAGTTGATCATAGAGCTGACTGGTGACCAGATGGTCACCAGTCATCTCTAGGCACTTCTGAGGTCTGGCTGGGCGGATGTAAACAATGCCTGGGACTCGGCTGGAAAGGCCGAGATCTTTCATTTTTTTCTGATCTCGGTCTTTCCAGCCTAGAGGAGAGATGTGGGGTCTTATTGACCCCATATCTCTCCATAAAGAGTACCTGTCATACACTATTCCTATTACAAGGGATGTTTACATTCCTTGCAATAGGAATAAAAGTGACCAAATCTTTTTTTTAACCACTTCATCCCCAGAAGGATTTCCCACTTTAGAACCAGAGCACTTTTTGCGTCGCTTTAACTGACAATTGCGTGGTCGTGCAACATTGTACCCAAACAAAATTTGCATCCTTTTTTTCCCACAATTAGAGCTTTCTTTTGGTAGCATTTGATCACCTCTGTGTCATTTATGATCACAGCTATAAACAAAAGAAGAGCGACAATTTAGCAAAAAAAAACCCAAAATTTCTTACTTTTTGCTATAATACATATCCAAAAAAAAAATAAAAAAAGATTTTTTTTCATTGGTTTTGGCCGATTTATAATCTTCCTCATATATTTTTGGTAAAAAAAAAATCGCAATCGGCCGTTATTGACTGGTTTGTGCAAAAGTTGCTGTGTTTGCAAACAATGAGAATTCATTTATAGGTTTTTGCATCCTTTTTTTTCCCACAATTAGAGCTTTCTTTTGGTAGCATTTGATCACCTCTGTGTCATTTATGATCACAGCTATAAACAAAAGAAGAGCGACAATTTTGCAAAAAAAAAAAAACAAAATTTCTTACTTTTTGCTATAATACATATCCAAAAAAAAATATTTTTTTTCATTGGTTTTGGCCGATTTATAATCTTCCTCATATATTTTTGGTAAAAAAAAATCGCAATCGGCCGTTATTGACTGGTTTGTGCAAAAGTTGCTGTGTTTGCAAATGATGAGAATTCATTTATAGTTTTTTTTTAATTTTTCACTAGTAATGGTGGCGATCTGCGATTTTTAGCAGTACTGCAATATTGCGGCGGACATGTCGGACCATTTTGACACTTTTTTGGAACCATTGGCATTTATACAGCGAATGCTACGAAATGCATTGATTACTGTGTAAATGTCACTGGCAGTGAAGGGGTTAACCTGCAGGGGGCCCTCTAAGGGTTAACTGTTTTCCCTGTGTGTGTTCTAACTGTATGGGGGCTGGGCTGAGTGGGGGAGGAGAGTAATTGCGGCTCCCATATACAGGAAACCTGTGATCACATTCCTTCCCCCTCTGTCAGAATGGAGATCCGTGTTTACATACACGGACCCCCATTCTGTCACTCCGGGTGGGTGATCACGGGTAGCCGGTGGAGATCGAGTCCACCCTACCCGCTCCCTAGCCCTCCCGAAACACAGTGAGCGATCTCGCAGCTGCCGTCAGGCGACGGCGGTTTGCGATAACAAGCCAAGTTACCGCCGTCAAGCCACGGCAGGCGGTTGGCAACTGGTTAAAGAGACAGTGTAAAAAAATTAAGTTAAAATAAACAATGATTAAAAAAAATTTAAAGCACCCTGGTCACTGTGAGCTTGCGCACAGAAGTGAAAACATACGTAAGTCACGCCCACATATGTAAACAGCGTTCAAAGCACACATGTGAGGTATTGCCACAAACGTTAGTGTGAGAGCAACAATTCTAGCACTAGACCTCCTCTGTAACTCTAAACATCTAACCTGTACATTTTTTTTAAAGCGTTGCCTATGGGGATTTTTAAGTACTGAAATTTGGCACCATTCCACGAGTGTGTGCAATTTCAAAGTATGACATGTTAGGTATCTATTTACTTGACGTAACATCCTCTTTATGCAAAAAAATTGAGCTAACTTTACTGTTTTCTTATTTTCTAATACATGAAACTGTTTTTTTTTCAAAAATACCATGCGAAAATACCGTGCGAGATAAAACGTTGCAACAATCACCATTTTATTCCCTAGGGTCCTTGCTAAGAAACATAAATAATGTTTAGGGGTTCTGTGTAATTTTGTAGCAAAAAAATTATGATTTTTACATATAGGAGCGAAAGTGTCAGAACTGGCCCGGGAAGCAAGTGGTTAAAACCCTTTACGGATGTTGGCCAGATGTTCCCCAATTCTCAAATTCAGAGCCTGTGTGGTTCACCCCACATATTGAAAACCACACGGGCACTGAAAGAGATACACTGTATCCGTGCTCTTGGATGGACCCCCTACTCTGCATGGTGGTGGTGCAGGTGGGTACCTCCTTTCTTCGTAGAGGGAGGGCCAGGCCTTGTACTACATTGTCATGGTTGTGTGTCGGCATCCTTGGAGTATATGGCGCTGCCCCTATGTCTTGTTGGCAATAAATTGAAATATATGAAGAAATGACAAGATTTTGGGTCCAGTCCTTCCTGAATGCCCTAATGTTATTTTTAGGAAAGCCTAGTAGATCCACCTCCCACTGTCACTATGTTTGATAACCTAAATTTTTTTTTCCATTGAAGGAGGTGCAATGTCTGTAAAAGTTGTGATACTATTCGCACCCAGGGTCGGTCCTACCATGGGTCCCACTGCATCCATGGGTCCCAGGCTTTAAGAGGGGCAGCACTTTAAGAGGGGTAGTTCCAGGGACATCTTAAACTCCCGGTCACTGTTTTGGGGCCCAAAACAGCTGCCCTTGGAGCCCATGCTGCCTGTACATTGGGCGCTGCCCCATGCCCCACGATGTCACTAGCATTGAGACAGCTGTAGCAAGCAGTATTCCACAGGGAGCAGAGAAGGTGGTGGGGCTGGGAGCGCCACTGAGTCTGAGACCACACCCCGATGTATGGTCATAAGAGGGCCGAGGCTGCAGATGCAGCTATGGCTAAGTAAGGGGTTCAGAGTGGAAACGGCAGCGCTGAGATCCCTGAAGTGCTGATCTGATGCGGAGAGAGCTGGCCGGCAGGTAGGTCCCTTGGCTTCTCCCCAATGCGATGCCTGTGTGGATTGTCTGACAAGGTTGAACTAATGGGCACTGATGAGGTGGCACTGGTGGGCACTGATGGACACAGGCTGCACTGGTGGGCACTGATCAGGTGGCACTGATAGGCTGCACTGATGAGCTGGCACTGATGGGCACTGATAGGCTGCACTGGTGGGCACTGATGAGGTGGCACTGATGTGCATTGATAGGCTGCACTGGTGGACACTGATGAGGTGGCACTGAAGGAAGCCGATGGGCATGGATAGGCTGCATGGGTGGGCACTGATGAGGTGGCACTGATTGTCCATTGAAGATACAGGTATGCATTTCCAACTAGACTAGAATTGACAACATTTATTTAAAAATAGCTAAGGCAGTTGGTTCATAGCTTAAAAAAGAGGTTTGCATGGCAAAGCACCAGGTTTGCTTTAATGCCTGCCACCCCAGCAGCACATACTCTCCTTTCCTTCTTTTTTCCCACTACTGTTCAGCCACTGGGAATGAAGAAAATACCTGATACTTCTGGGTATAAAGGAGCATGTGATTTACTCCCATTCTCATTATGTGATAGCGCTGGCGCTGGAGGATTGGCCCAGCACTGTTACCTAGAGGATGGAAAAGTGTCTTCAACCTTATGTAAGCTCTGCATAATATCAATAACTTTTCCAGCAAAAGCTGCCACTTGAAAACCTTTAAAATGGTGGAGCAGATGAGCAACCATTTCAGGTAAAACATTATTCTGTATGAACACTAGTTAGCACTGACAGGCTGTCACATGAAAAGATATAATAAAATATTGACAAAAATGTGAGCGCTGTACTCACTTTTTTGAGATACTGTATATGGCCTCTTATTGATGTATTGAGGTATTGAGGTGGTTATACTTGGATCATGGCTGAAGCTATAACAATGATCCTGCTACTTTTTTATGTAAAAGTTATCCTTGTGGCTATACAGTCACTGGATTACTTTTAGAAGCTGTGGAAGGGGGTTCCCTCCCCTGCCACCACCACCACCTTTACCAGGCTCTCCCATTCAGGGGCATTGGCTTCCCAGAACACTGTGAGAAGAACTGATGTTGTTCCTCCCACTGTGTTATGTCAGAAACTGGAAGCAATGAGGACTTTGCCACTTCTGGTTTGTACAGCAGCTGATCAAAGCCATCTCAGTTTGATCGGCTGCTTTAGAGGCCAAAGGAAAGATATGTGGTCTCATAGACCCCAGATTTCTCCATAAAGAGGAGCTGTCACAGCCCATGCTATCACAAAACATGTTGTTCATCCTTTGTGATAGCAATAAAGTTGATCATAAAAATAAATAAATAAGGGGGTAGTGTAAAAAAATGAATATGCAAATATGTAAATGGCGATCGCATCACACATGTGAGGATTCACTGTAAGTGAGAGCAATAATTCCAGGGTCAGATGTCCTGTAGTACTCTAAGCTGATAATCTGTAAAATATTTTTAAAGTGTCACCTATGCATAATTTAATGTACCGTAGTGTGTTGGCATTCCACAAGCATGCACAATTTTAAAGTGTGACATGTTTGGTATCTATTTACTTAGTATAGCAGTATATTTTATATTGTACCAAAAAATTGGGTGTTATATTGTGTTTGTGTTAACTAAAATTAATTTAAGTGCATTTTTGTTTTGAAAAACCACTGCACATATATCATGTAACAAAAAATATTGAAACACCCACCATTACTTATCCAGGGTCTCTGCTTAAAAAATGTAAAAAAAATAATTTTCAAGCAAAAAAAAATACTGATTGTTACATGTATGTGAGAAATGTCAGAATTGGCCTGGGGGTCAAGTGGCTAAACATGACTTCCTCTTGTAATCTAGTTTACATGGTTGTGAAAGTAAGAGTAGTTTTCAGAAGGAAGAAACAATTGTTTTTCCTTTCTGCTCACAGGAAGTGACAAGGACACTGCATTTATGCCCAGGTTTTTTATGTATTTGCTGAAACATTAAAACAGATGCACCTACCACATCCAAGAACTGGCAAATTATAATATAAAACATTTTGGTTTTTGGGTTGAAACTGAACTTAAATCACAGACTTGTTCTATTTTAACTGCCCCCCCCCCCCCACCACTGCAATTAATAAATAATTCATTAATTTCTATTTTTTCTCCAGCACTTACCCCCACCACCATTTAGGCCTAAGCCAAAATTATGTGTCCCTGGTACTGGTGCCGCCTGGGATACTCATGACACCTCACAAAATCTCCCAGGAGGCTGCAGGACCAGGCACACAGAGCAGTCAGAGAGCAGCTAAAGGGCCCAGTGCACCATTGACGACTCTGAACCCAGGAAAGGCAGCCAGCTGAAGAGAACCAAGATGGCATGCAGGACCTGCTCTGCATATGCCAAAAGCAGATTGCAGCAGGTCAATGCTGGATTCTCTGTGCAGACAAGTATTTGTTTTAAATATAACCCAGCAATACAGGTAAGAGTTGTAAAAAATACATGGGGGGGGTTAAATTCCACTTTCAGATATCCTTTAACTTTAGTTTACAAGCATCAGCTCACATGAATATGCATTGGTTAACATACATTTTCTGCAAAGTATTCCAAACAAAAACAAATTTATTTGCATCCACATTTAACACAGGTATACACATTTCATGTAGAAACATTATGTTTCTCAGATTAGCAATTTTCTACTACTTATGAAAGGAAGTATATTTGTGTGTTATTGGAAGCTGAAGTTTTGGTCCTGAAAGAAGTGTGTAAATATAACTTACAGTGTTACGTCTAAGAGAACAAAGAATGTTGATTGATTAAACCTCGTTCAGCTAGAGTATACATGTGAGTCTTTTGTGTGATGTTATTTTCTTTCCTGTTTTGGCCCTCCCTATAGAAAATAATGACAATTATCTGGCCTGGATCTCTAGTAGCAGAGAAAGTGTTAGGAATGTTTTGCATTTTCTAAAACATTGCCTGGATTTGTTCACAATTAGTGTTGAGCGAACCCGGACTGTAATGTTCGGGTCCGTACCGAACTTTGGGGTGTCCGGGACCTGGACCCGAACACGGACATTTCAAAAAACGTTTGGGTTCTGGGTTCTGGTAGTTGATCACACATGTTGAATAGCTGCAGGGCAGCCTATCAACAAGCGTTTCACTGGTTTGCCCTTAGAAGCCATCACAGCCATGCCTACTAATGGCATGGCTGTGATTGGCCAGTGCATCATGTGACCCAGCCTCTTTATAAGCTGTAGTCAGTTGATGCTGCAGTCACATGCTCACTGAGACTCTGAATAGCATAGGGAGAGGAAGCTGCCAGCGTTTTTGTGAGGGACAGATTGCAGACATTTTAACATCTGATCCTGCATCCTGAGGTTACTACTTCTGTTGCTCTGAGGGACAGATTGCATAAATTTGAGAATCAAGATTTCACATACTGCTGCTTTGAGTGACAGATTGCAGATCAAACCCTGCCTAACACAACGATCAATTCGATCGTACACAGCGATCAGATTGTGGGAGTAATTTGAGATTTCAAGGCTGTTTAGCCTTGAACACTACTTATAGCAGCAGACCCTTATACCTATCTATCTTCAGAACCATACATAGTAGTGCAGGGTTCCTATATACATGAAACTGTAATATGCCAATATCATGCAAAGCAACAGGTTTATTGTGTATACCGGTTTCCCCACTACTCCATTTACCCACCAGGACAATGTGAAATATTAAGAATTTCATGGTATGGAGAAGCATGTGGCTCTCCTGTGTTTCTCTAACAGTGTCTAAGTGGCAAACTGCCAGGTGCAAATGATGTCACATAAGGGCAGAAAGAAAAGTCTTTAGCATGGAGCTTATCGTTGCCCCAGATTGGCAGCATAATGAATACAAGCAGCAAGAAAGCAATAAACCCTTTCACTGCAAGCTGGCCAGGTCCATACGCCATACGCTTACCCTGCTGCACTGCAACTAAAATGCCTTCCCTACCCTCCCTAACTGTCCCTTTCCTCCACCACTGGTCCCCCAGTGTTGGTTCCCACCCCCAGCATATGTTAACCTCTTCCTTGCCAGCACAGATCCCCTGTGGAACCAATTAAATTTCCAGCTTCACCCCGCTGCCTCTCTCACCAGCAATTGCACTTGAAAAGTAGGTAAAAATGCTCCCCCTTCAGTGTCCCCCCACCACCTCACCAATTTTGGGCAGCCCCCACTGTAGCTTTGCTGGCCAGCTTTCTCTCCACCCGCTCCTGCTGGCTGCAGCTGCTGCCCGGGAGATTGGCAAACCATCAGGATGCAAAGGGGCATGTGTTTACTAGCCCCTATTCTTTCCTCAATGAACAAAGTGAACAATAACGATCACTCTGTTCATTCATCATGGACACAGAGTAAATAGTGTCTTCAGTCCCCTTTCTTTGTCTCAAAAAAGAGACATTAGGGGTCTGTTTAGATGCCTGATATCTCTCCAAAGCCCCCTACCCCCAAAAAAATGTAAAAAATTATTTAAAAAAATGTATCTGTTAAAAAAATAAAAAATAAAGTTGATAAAATTGTAGAAAAGAATAAAATATGGTAAAGGTAGATTTAGACAAGCATCTAAATCTCCCTTGTCTCTGAAGCCCGATCCGTGTTCGGATCACACTCCAGAGACTACTGGCAGGCAGTGAGAAAGTGCCTCCTGCAACGCCTGCTCACTACCCATTTTAACCCCCTTTTTGGTAACAAATTGTGCTGCAACCACATGCTTTGCACACAGTTGTGGGGCACTTACGGAGTTTCCCTGTTAACCTGAATGTGTATCATCCGGAAGGAGGCATCACTACAAGATGGGTTAACTTTGTTGTGGATGTGAAGCATCGCGTCCACAGCATGTAAACAAGGCCTAAAGCCTCAATCATGCGTGGCATGCTACAGCGAGGCAGTGTTTAACTGCACAGGGATTCACAGGTGTTCTGTGCATCCCCATGCAGGCCATCCCAGCAGCAGTTGCATGAAAATGCACAGGTGTTCCATACAATCCTGTACAGGCAGTCCCATACATATCAATTGGGATGCAGCAGCTGCATGGAAACAGCCTCTGTTCCCAACTTGACATCCATGTGCGTGCATGTCCCTGAACTCACACTGCAACTACACCTGCACTGATGTCAAACCTGTCCTTGTAGTCACTGTGTCCAAACTGACATGAACAGGACTGCCTGCGCAAGGATGCACAGATCACCAGTACATTCCTGTGCAAGTAGACAAGGCCCTCCATGGGCTTAGACTTTAGTACACCCCATGTAAATGAGGCCTTAGTAGGAATTTAGGAAGGGTTTTGTAAGTTATGCTGTGTTTATGTGTGCAAATAGGGATTTTAGTGTTTTTTTTTAGTGAAAATAGTGGTTTGATAAACATTTGCGCAAATATTGCATAGCCTTAAAAATCAGTAGAACCTGCTTTTTATTCTACTGGTCATGTGCTTTCAGATAACACTGTATATGGGTTTGGGGCTTTTTTTGTAAACCCTGGAAGCTGTAATGGAAAAATTAAAATCTCCAGATTTTTACAGAAATTTGGTTATTTAGATTTTTTTGCATACATTCGATTTTCACCATTACGTAATCTGCAAGTAATGATATTTTTAGCAAAAAATATTGTTTTGATAAACATTTGCGCAAATATGATGAGTCCTTTAAAATCAGTAGCACCTTTATTTTTATTCTACTGATCATGTGCTTTCATAAAATATATGGTTTGGGGGTTCTTTATAAACTCTGAAAGCTGTAATTGAAAAATTAAAACCACCAGATCTTTAGAGAAATTTTTTGAGTTCACCATTTTGCAAAAAGGCGCAATTTAAAATTTACAAATATTTGTTATTTACTAACTCAATACAGGTTTAGCTTTTATATTTAAAATTATTGAATCAGTGTTCCATCTATCACAGAAGCCATGTCTATCAGGCGGGACTTGTTACAGCAGCCACACCGCTGAACACTCCGTAACACAGATCGCCGCTGTGTCTGTGTGTGACACTGGCGTACACGAGGAGAAGGGAGGGGAGGACTCTGGCACTTGAGCTTCAGTGTCCTCCCCCTGCCTCAGCCTGCGGCACCGGGATCGGCCCTGGATCCGATCCCTGATTCCGGGGGGGGGGGCACTTGACCCCCCTTGCCTACCCCTTGGGGTGTCAAGTGCCCCCCTGGAATCAGGGATCGGATCCAGAGCTGATCCCGGCCGGCTAAGTGTAAAAGTGGAGCACAGAGCCTGACAGTAAAAAGGTTAATGAAGCTGTTTCTTAGCCTTAAATGGCCAAATCATGGATTTACTTTACATTTAGACTTACTGTTCTACTTTAGTATTACTCAGTTTGTGAAATGACTGTTGTAAATTAACCTTTTCTTTACACTAAAAAGCTGTAATGGTCAGAGCACCATGCATAATTAATGACCCCTGGATTATTGGCTCTATGAACTGGATCAGTCCGTGGAGTAAAAAGTCCACAATTTAGTGCAGTTTTCCAATTCCCAATTTACCAAAATCATGCTCCTCACCATCATCACCATCTAAAAGTCAAACAAAAAAGGTTTGCCCATAAATAAAGTAAATATTTACTGGCAAAGAACGTTTAAGCACCAGATTTCATGATGTTAAAGTAATTTACTTATATTTAAACTACAATATACATCATTA
>BLSH010439623.1:571506-582973 GCA_018402905.1 Glandirana rugosa
GACTGGTCCTATACCCCGGTTATCTGCTCAGTCTATAAAGAACTTCCCAAGAAAATAGTTGCTCTTTTTTCAGATAGGCTCTCATACTCTCAACCCTTACACTTTTCTTTCTCTTCAGTCTAAGACAAGGTACAACCGTAGAGGTTTGTAGCATGTTAGGCTCCCTTGCCTACTCACCCAACTCCCGGCCAGACGCCACAGCCCACCACCCGAACCGTAGATCACTACCCAGAGGATGATCTAATTTCAGAGGAGGATACTATCAGGATCTTCGACATAAATGCCCATAAAACGCCGTTTCAAAAAACTTTTTGGCCTCCCCCATAAACACCCCCTCCGGTTTTTCAAAAAACTTTGCCGCAAAATACCCGTAAATACAGCTTCTAGGACTATCATAGGAGGAGACTTTAATCTAGTAGGAGACCCATCACTAGATGCCAAGCCCACCACCCGACACCGCAGACCGGCCCTCAACCCACTCATCCGTTCCCTCGGATTGTACGATGTTTGGAGATGCCAACATGGAACAGAATCTGACTTCTCTTTCTTTTCACATTCCCAACTCTCATACTCTCGGATAGACTTTTTTCTCGTTGATAAAAGAACCCTTCAAGAAATATCTGACTCGTCTATTGGCCCCATATCCTGGTCAGACCATTCTCCCATTTCCATCACTGTAGGCCCCCGTTTGAAAACCGTCCCGAACTCCTGGAGACTCAACCCATCACTACTAGCGGACCCTGCCAACAGTCGAACCATCAAGGAAGAGCACCAGGCCTTTTTTGAGATAAATGAAACTCCCGATGTGAACTGTTTTACTTTATGGCAAACTTATAAAGCTTATATGCGAGGAGTTTTAATGAAACTAAGCGCTATTACTAGGAGGCAGAGGAATCAGCAGATTGATGAGGCTCTTACTAAAATTGACCATCTGGAGAAAATAAATAAACAACAACCCTCTCCACATACAACCACAGAACTCAAGTCATGGAGAAACAAACTTAGATCCATTCTCACCTACAAAGTTGAAGTCGAGCTTAGGAAAAAAAAAGCAAATTACTATGCCCTGAGTAACAAACCAAGCGCCCTTTTGGCCCGTCTATCTAAACCCCCATCCTCAAAGGCTAAAATCTCCTTGATCCACCACCCCACAACCCAGAAGCCTTTGACTAACCCACAAGAAATTGCAGATGCATTTAGCGACTACTACTACGCCCTGTATAATCTTAAAGAAGATCCACAAACGCCACAACCAACTACGGCCCAGATACAGGAGTTTCTCAACTCCGTAAATCTACCCAAAATCTCCCCCGAGCAACTAGAGCAATTAGCAACCCCCTTCTCACCTCTGGAAGTGGAGACAACAATCCAATCCCTCCCAAGCAACAAAGCTCCAGGGGAAGACGGATACTGCAATGAGTTCTACAAAGTATTTAAGGAGCTTCTTTCACCCAAACTCGCCGCCACCTTCAATGCTGCTGCCTCCTCTGCCTCATACCCTATTGAAATGTTGAAGTCTACTGTAGTGACAATTCCGAAACCAGGTAAAGATCCAACCACGACTGCTAGCTACAGACCGATTTCACTCCTCAACACAGACATCAAACTCTTTGCCAAGATTCTGGCCTCCCGACTACAACACTTTCTCCCCGACCTGATCCACCCGGACCAGGTTGGCTTTGTCCCGAACAGACAAGCCCCTGATGCCACCAGGAGAATGATTAATTTAATCCACCAGGTCACAGAAAACCGAACGCCTTCTCTGCTCCTATCCTTGGACGCAGAGAAGGCGTTCGACAGGGTCCACTGGGGCTTCCTCAGGGAGGTCCTCCTCAAATTCGGTATTGAGGGTAAGTTTTTAGACGCTATCCTGGCCCTGTACTCCAACCCCTCTGCCAGAGTTCTGACTGATGGAATGCTCTCCAAACCATTCCAGATCTCTAATGGCACCCGTCAGGGATGCCCACTATCCCCTATCATCTTTGCCCTCTTAATGGAGCCCCTAGCAACTAAAATCAGACAAGACCAGAACATCCAAGGCATCTCCCCCTCAGGATCAGATAACAAGATAAGCCTCTTTGCAGATGACACGATACTCATGTTCTCTCGACCAAAACGCTCACTCCCTGCAATTCAGCAAATTCTCCACCAATTCTCCCTGATTTCCTACTATAAATTGAACTCGACTAAATCTACCATCCTTCCCCTCAACATTCCTGCAAACTTGGCCACTCACCTAAAAAGAACCCTACCCTACGTTTGGTCGGACCAGTCCATCCCCTACCTAGGTATTAGTCTAACATCATCGCCCCATAAATTATTAGAAACTAACTACAAAACATTCCTGAAACAGCTTCCGAAACTCCTCAAAGAAGTACGCTCTCAATACTTCTCTACATTAGGAAGAATCGCTGCATTCAAAATGCTGATTATGCCCAAACTACTCTACCTCTTCCGAACTCTTATCATCCCAATCCCCCAATCTTTCTTTCACTTGATACAAAAAATGATATCGCAGTTCATCTGGGCAAACAAACCTCCCCGAGCTCCCTGCACCACACTTATACGGCCCCACTACAAAGGAGGCACTGGTATGCCTCACATCCAAACCTACTTCAGGGCGGCAGCTCTGGACCAAATGTACTATTGGTGGCACCCCACCAGCAACAAACCCTGGTCTCTGCTAGAGACCAATGGATCTTCTACCAATACACTGACAAACTCACTCCTACTCATGTCAGCGGGCATAAAACTACCACAAACGACACTTCCTCCTACTTTAAAAGCCTCTTTCCAAGCTTGGCAAAGCCTTCCATCATCTGAGTTCCCCAAGCAACCCCTTCAAAAATTTCTCATCCCAATCTCGGCTATAGAGACTTTAATCCCAGACATCTCATTGAGGAAATGGTCCTCCCTGGGTATACATCATATAAAAGACATAAAATCAAACACGTCCCTCCATCCATTTACTACCCTACACCAGCAATTTAACCTACCACAATCAGAACAATACAACTACTCCAGAATAGCCCACCTTATGCAAACCCTAAACCTTCCGACCTCGGCGTCCATCCCAGCACCGATCCATCTATTTCTATCCCAACCAACCCACCCAAAACACAGCGTTTCCACAATCTATAACTTCCTCCTAGAGAAGTACTCACAACAGCAACCTCCCTCACAACTGAAATGGGACATAGAACTGAACAGAACTACAACAATAGACCAATGGAACAAATCTTACCTATACACCTACAAAGCTTCCCATTGCAGTAACCACTGGGAACTATTCCATAAAACTACTCATAGGTGGTATCTCACTCCTTACAGACTTTCTAAGATATACCCAAATGCCTCTAACACATGTTGGAGAGATTGTGGATCCATCGGATCCCTCTCCCACACTCTCTGGTCCTGTAAAACCCTGACCACATTCTGGAAACAAATCTTTACCCTGATTTCCTCTATCACACAAAACTCGATTCTCCCTAACCCTGAACTAGCAATCCTGCACTTAAATTTAGACAACTTCCCCGGGAAATTTAGGACAGTCATAATACACATACTACTGGCAGCCAAATTAAATATTACCAGGAAGTGGAAATCTCCTGATCCTCCTTCCCTACAAGCAACAATTGCAGATATCAATCTGCAATGCAAAATGGAAAAAATGCTAGCAAGGAAAAACCTGTCACTACCTAAATTTCTAACTACTTGGGATCCTTGGCTTTCCCACCCGAAATGCACCGTCAAAGCCTAATTCCCTGAAATCATTAACCGTCAAACTGGAACACTGGTACCCTCCCCCTTACCCTTTCCCTCCCCCGACTGGTACTACTCTCAGAGTTGCATTAACGGCTATACCCACCAAGTTGTATGATATACCTTTCCAGTCATCCAAGATGGTTCACTGGGTAATAGCATTACTCCATACCATTGTAACCAGTCGGAACATCTGTGTGCTATTTGTACTGAGCATGTTGTTACTCTGTAATACTATTTCTTATTTCTTAATAAAAACTATTGAAAAGACATTCTCCTCTTTATTACTTCTCCGCTAACCTCTCTCCTTAATATTTGTGCTACTCTGGATGATTTCAGTGCAGCGTCAGGCCTTGTAGTCAACTACTCTAAATCTACTGCCTTAAACATAAATCTCCCCCCCTCCTTAGTCTCCAATTTGAAGACAAACTTCCGTTTTGCCTGGTCTGATTCTGACCTTCCTTATTTAGGAATTAAATTAACTAACTCCATTGATCGATTGTACTCGGCTAATTTCCCCCCATTATTTCATAAGTTGGAACAGGACCTAAAATACTGGGACTCCCTCGGCCTTTCCTGGTTAGGTAGGGTCAACTCAGTAAAAATGAACTTATTACCCCGACTTCTCTACCTATTTCGATCCCTACCGATAGCGGTCCCCTCTAACTCCCTCCGCAAACACCAAGCCAAGATAATAAAATTTATCTGGGGATCAAAAGGATACAGGCTAGCGAGACAATGCCTCTTCCGCCCCAGGAAAAGTGGGGGGCTGGGGCTCCCTCACCTTAAGAAATATTACCAGGCTGCTCAGCTAGCTCAACTCTCCTCCATTTACTTTAAGGTAGCCACACCGGACTGGATCATGATGGAAAGACAGGCCGCACCCCACTTCACTTTGGATTACCTACTGTGGTGCCCCCATAAAACTAGACCGCCTATTATGGCCCCCACCCTGTCATATTCCCTTGCCCTCTGGGACTCTCTCAAGAAAGACCCTAGACTCATCTCCACCTGGCATCCTCTCGCCCACATATTTCGTAACCCGGACTTTCCCCCAGGCCTAGATATTAAATCTTTCAACTGGTGGTTGAACAAGGGACTCTACAGGATCGGTCACTTTTTCAACACCAATGGTCCAATATCTCTCCCTTATTGTATCAGCAAGCTTGACATGCCCTCATCCGAGAGATTTCGATTCAATCAAATTTCTCACTTTCTTCACAAACTGTGGCCCAACAAACCTAACACACCTCCCATCACTGCTTATGAGGTTTGGTGCGGTACAGCCATGGAGCAGAGGGGTGGGATTTCGGTGATATATCGGGTACTTACCAACCTGGACTCCAAGTCCTCCACGATGCTCGAATGGGAAAGAGAACTGGGCCAGACCTGGAGCCTTTCGGATTGGCAGCAAGCCCACACCCAAGCCTACAAGGGGATCTTAAACACCTTAAGGTCCTAACCCGTTGGTATTTGGTCCCCTTGAGACTATCCAAAATGTTCCGTCGGCCTCCCCGTTATGCTTCAGAGGCTGTAATCATGCAGGCTCGATGCTACACATCTGGTGGGAATGCCCCAGAATCAGGAAATTCTGGAACAAAACTTTTAGCACAATCCGAAAGGTTACTGGCTTGCCCATCCAGAAACATCCTCATATAGCCCTACTTAACTTTCCCATCCCCAACGCCTTTAAATTTACCAACAGACTTACTACCTTCATATTCACGGGAGTCAAATTAACTTTGGCCCGAGCATGGAAGAAACCTACCTTATCTTTCTCCCAGGCCAAAAGAAAGATCTCATGGATCATGGCCCAAGAAAAGATGGTTAGCATCTACTTGGACTCCACGGCCAAATGGGAGCTGGTATGGGAACCCTGGGCCCGCTACCTCCAAGTGGAGCTCTCTTGATATCACACTCCTTCTGAATTCCTTAAATCTCGGAGGTCCCTTGGTCACTCTCTCTCTTTCACTTCCCTGAATTTCCTTCTCTCTCATCTTCGCTCTCAGTGTTTTAGTTCTTGCTATTCTGCTTTTCTTTCTCTCCCCTCTTCTGTCTCTCCCCTTTGCTTTCCCTTTCTCCCCCCCTATCCTACACTCTAGTTTCAACCTTTTCTGGTTATGCCAACCGACTTTTATACAGGACACATTGTTCAGGTCCCCCCTGTTTCTAGATGGTTCATGGAGCCTTGTCTCGGGTACAGAGCAGGCGAACCTAGACTTCCCTGCTCAGTTCCCTACATGCCTTGTATGTTTGACGGAGACAGGGCTGCAACGACAGCCCCCTTCATTACCCTTAAAACGCTCCCTGCCCCGCCTGGCGCAGATTGCTCCTACGAGGGGCGCCGGGCGGGGTATGGATAGCCCCTTCCTCCCTCACTCGTGGTCCGGGCTCTCATGTGGCCCTCTCCTGTCTCCCTCTTGTTTATGTATCATGGCTCATTTTGTATACTCCCAAGCACCTCTGTATGTGTCCACACATCTTTTTGTTAATTTACTTATGATGTTGTATACATATCTTCTGTATTACCTCATGTCGGTCCTGCCTTATATCTTATGTTAAACGAAAAAAAAAAAACTTTTGAAAGAAAAAAAAAAAAAAAAAAAAATATGTCTCCATTGGCACCAAAATGTGGGTGCAGGGAGAAACCATTCCCACAACTGTGACAAAATGGTAGCATAATAGTAATATAGGATCCTCCTATTGACCTGTGCTTAATGAGTTTAGAATGTGCACAATTGGGTTTTTTCCTTGCCATACAAAGCTGCTAATAATAGATTGCTGGGACTTAAAATAAGATTAAGGGATGGCTCTGAAAAAATACAATAATTGTGCAAGGAAAATCATCTTGAAGACTGCAAGTCTGCTTGATCGAGAGAACTCATGTTTCTGTAATAGTTGTAACTCATGTCATAATTGTAAGGAGAAGGGAATATAGTTTTTAGAGAAGAATTTTTCACTGTTTTAGTTAGTTGGAAACCAAGGTAGAAGATGCTAGTATCATCCCAGACTTAAGGGAACTGAAGTTGTAGGACTTTTCTAGTAGTGCCATAGTAGTGCCATCTACACCCAAATCTAATATGAATTATTTAGTTTCATTCACTCTCCAATAAGAAACATTACTAAACCACTGTAACATTTTGTTTACCTCAGCCAGAGAAGTAACTAGGTTAGTGATCATGAGGATGACGTCTTCAGCTAAAAGGCTGATTTTGTGTGTTGTGGAGCCAATGGTAAATCCTAATATCACATGATTAGTTTTAATGTGTTCTGCTAGGGGTTCCATTAGTAGATTCAATATTAGGCCTCATGCACACAGGACGTTTTTTGACTGTTTTTCAGCAGCTGTTTTCAGCTGCAGATGTTTTTTTTCTACAGTCAATAAACCCTCCATCATGTTATCCTATATGTTCATGCACACACTGGCCATTATCAACTATTTTTAGCAGTGGCGTTTTTGAGCTGTAAAAAAACCCAAGAGCTGAGGTTTTTTTGTACTGTTTTCAGCTGTAAAAACATTCAAACACTTAAAAATATCCAAAAACGCTCAAAAAATTCAATACCCAATGTTTTTGGATGTTTTAGATCAATTGAAGAAAAAAAACAAACAAAAAAAAAAGCTGGCCGAGGTGTGCATGCGCGAGAGCTCCGTAATGGCCGCTTAAGCCTGGAGCGCAGCACCGCCCTGGGACACCGGCACCCACAACGCCTCCCACAGCTAGCCAGGAACAGCGGAATTGGGAGCCCAGACACCCGGTGCTCTCCCTGAGACCCGCTGGATGTCCGGACTGCAGGCCAGACGTAACCTCGGTCCGCAGTTTCCGGACACAGCGGCGCCCGGGTGTACCAAGATGGCGGCCACAGCGGAGACACATGCAGCCACCACAGAAGGAGACAGGGATGCCAGGCAGGTGATCTCTCCAGCCACCCTCACATACCCGCCTGTATCTCCGTAGGTCCCCCGGCTCACAGGGGCCCCATCCTCGGCCTCCACAGAATCCCTCATAGCCCGCACCCTGGAGGAACGTGCCTTCTCCCCAGATGGGCCTACTCCGGCCTACCACCGCATGGACCTAACCTTAAAGACTCCAGGTCCCGATCCCAACACCCAAATGACAGACATGTTCTCCCGATTTGCAGAGCTCCTGGAGAAGGGCCTCACAGCCACAGCTACTAAAATAACGGGAGATATCCGGGCTGACTTTCAGGCCTTAGGTGCTAGGATTGAGACTATAGAGTCCAGGACAAACCAAAACACAGACACCATCCAAACCCTCCACGATCAATTGGAGTCTGCCCTTTCCAGAATAGATGACCTGGAAAATCGCTCGAGGAGGTACAATTTCAGAATTCAAGGTCTTCCGGAATCAATAATGGACATTCCAGGCGCTGTCCGTGACCTGATCCAAAATCTTATCCCAGGTATTCCGCAACATCGCCTGAAACTGGACAGAGCTCACAGATCCCTCGGCCCCCCAGGAAGGATGGCTCTCCAAGGGACATTATTGTCAAATCCCACTTCTACGCCATTAAGGAAGAAGTGCTGAAGCTCTCACGTAATAACTCTCAGCTGTCCTGTCTGGGTCATCAGATCCAGATTTTTTCAGACATATCTCCTTCCACAATCCAGAGGCGCAGAGCTCTCAAACCCCTTCTGTTAGCCCTCTCACAGAAGGACATCAAATATTGGTGGGCTTTCCCGTTCGCAGCCACATTTTCATGGAAAGGTAAAACCCTCTCCTTCTCCAATTTTCCAGAGGGTGAAAAACTACACTTGAGCCTCAAAATAATTTCTCAAGAAGCTGCCATGGACTGCTCCATCCCTTCAGGGAGTTCCTCCAAAAGGCCTCAACCCACTAGCCCAGTCACTCCCCTGTGGTCCCAGGCTAAATCCAAGAGAGCCAGGGACAGAAGACCTCCTTAAGAAGGCACCGCAGGTTCTGGCTGCTTTCAAATTTCCATCCCTACCTCTACCACAGGGATGACCTCACCTCCTAGAGGAACTCAGATGTTTTATCTACATTGGTTTCTTGCTTAGTTCTCTCAGTTAAGCTCTTACTTATCCAGTCCCTAGTTTAGACTTCAGTCTGCATTGAGAGGGCAGAGGACCGAAGAGCTACTTAGGCTCTCCCTTTATCCGTATCCGTTATATGTCTACGGTCTGTACCCCTCTCTCAGAAGATGTTCCCTCTCCCGTAACGGATGAAACTTGACACCACCAAAATAACATCAAAACTGGAGTCCTACAGTTTATCACAGTAAACCACAAACTCCCGTCAAGGCCCTGACTAAGAACACTGCAGTACCACGTCATGGGGCTTCCTCCTCACTTTGGTGTGAGCTTTAGTTTTCCTGCCCACACCTGGTCAGCCGGGACTGATTGTGTCCCTGTGAGCCCTATGAGTGGTCTTCCCTCACCTCTACCTTCCGTTTGATCCCTCATTGTACTTTTTGGTGTTGTTACCCAAAGCTTGTCGCTTACCAGGAGAGGGGCAATGTCCTGCCCGTCAACATTGCTGGGGCCTCTGAGTTTATAAGTTGTATTGTCTTCCTGTCTTATATTGTTATTATTAATTTTTTTTTTTTTAACCATAGTTTTTTATTGAAAATGGTTTACAGTTGTACAACAGTTTTGTGCAGTATCAACGTTGCAAAATTATACATTTCTTGTATAAAGAAAGATTAGTAAATACAAAGAAAAGAAAATAAAGAACAAAGAAAAACTTCCATATCTCCTATTCCTCAAATTCTGGTTGAGTGTCTCTGTGTCAGGCTTCTCTCTACCTAGCTCCATCCATGCTTCATTGTGTGAAGAGGAGTCCACCACCCCTATAGGGAACATACTGTGGTCAGGCCCCTCATTTGTTGCTTATTAGCATATTGGGGAGCCATCCGGATAAACCTTCTCTACATTGTCCACCACATATTAGTAACTGTCCGCCTCCAGAGTCCATTGATATCTTCCATAGTTTAGTTCAAAGTCCCACTAAGTTAGAAACCTAAGTACTTCATTCAATTCACTTATCACTAGAGGATCTTTTGGGTTGTAGCCATAGATCCCAGCATCTGTGGAAGGTTTGAGCCCTCCCCTCTTTATAGGCCAGCATTCTTTCCATATCACATTGTGTATTGACTCTAGCTCTAATCTCGGCTATGTCTGGTGTCTGTTTTGTTTTCCATTTTGCTGCTACTGCTAGTCTTGTCGCATATAGTATGTGTAGCGTGATTGTTCTTGACTTTTGTGGGAGTTGTTCTATTCCCAGACTTAGCAGGGCCAATGCTGGGGAGATTTCGATTTGCTCTTTGGTGACTTCTGATATTAGAAGGGAAACTTCCCTCCACAGATGCTGAATGTATCTGCAAGACCAAAATATATGTATTAGATTACCCCTGTCTTGACATTCTCTCCAGCATAGAGGTGACTCCGCTACTCCCATAGTGTGTAAGCGCATTGGAGTCATATACCATCTGTGTAGGATTTTTTGTGAGTTGTCCCAATGGTCAATGCAAGCTGAGGATTTGTAGTTATATTTTATTGCTGACCACCACTGTTGCAGTGAGAATTCTTTCTGTAATTCTGTTTCCCATTTGAGCATTGCTGGTAGTTTTGCTCTAGTTGGGTGGTAGTTACAGTATTTATAACATAGTGATATACCTTTTTTTTCCGGTGGCATTTTGTTCATTAGAAATTCCCATAAGAGCCTTGGCACTGATATTGGTTTGGGTCGTACTCTACCCTCAAAGTGTTCTATTTGTTTAAGCTTGTATTTTTCCATCAGTGATACTCCCGGTAGTTCACTACCAGGGTAGTGGAATCCCTTTTGTCTCCACTCCCTAGCAGAGAAGCCAGGTATCATGTAGTCATATGCTGCTAAGGGCTTTTGTAGGTGAAAGAGCTCCTCTCCACTAAAGTCCTGTCTACATAGTGTAGCCCAAGCTTGGACTGTTGCCCTAATCGTCGGGTACTGTGGGAACTTAGGATTATGAATTGTCACTGATGCCATTAGTAGCGCCGTTAGGTTGTGGCCAGGTGTGACTTCTTGTTCTATAGAGGACCATAGATTATCTTCTTGGCAGGAGAACCAGTATTTTGTCTGATCTAATATTGCTGCCTGATAGTATGCCCATGCATTGGGTAAGCTGCACCCTCCTTTTAGTTTATGTCTATATAGTTTGGACAGTGCTAATCTCGGTTTTTTACCCGCCCATATGAGTTGTCTGAGGCTTGAGGTTAGTTGGGAGAATAATTTTTGTGGTATTGGTATAGGTAAAGTTCTGAAGTAATATAATAATTTGGGAATGACTTGCATCTGGTATGCCGCTATGCGACCTATCCATGAAAGTTGGTATTTGCTTATGTTCTCTAATGCTTCTTCTCTTAGTTTTTTAAGAAGTGGTGGATAGTTAACTTCGTATAATTTTGATGTTGTGTTAGTTAATTGTATTCCTAGATAGGTTATAGATGGTGGATCCCACGTGCAAGGGAATAGTTCTTTAACCACTTGCCGACCGCCGATCGGCGATTGACGGCGGCAAAGTGGCTCTGTAACGCGAACCGCCGTCATACGACGGCGGCCGCGAACTCACGCCGTGAGCGCGCGCGCGCCCCCTAGGCGCGGGCGCTGCAACGGCATTCGGCAGAGGGCCTTTCAATCTACAGCGCCAGGCCAATGATTTTTGGCCTGGCCCTGTAGATCACCCTGCC
>BLSH010439640.1:0-22972 GCA_018402905.1 Glandirana rugosa
TGTCTCTAGCAGAGACCAGGTGCTTGAATGGTTTGTCCCAGAGGTCATCCCAATCCTCCCCCTGAATTCCCGGTACTTCTGCCTCCCATTGCTCTTTGCATTTCGCAATCGCTTTTGGAGTGGTTTTAAATAACTCCCGATAAGAGACTGACAGTACCTTGGGCAACTCCTGCTCCAGGAGAATAGTCTCTAAGGAAGAGGGTATTGACTCCACCTTTTGTATCCTGAATTGGCTCTGGAAAGCATGCCTAAGCTGCAGGAATCTTTAACTGATCAAATGTCAATAGGTCTCCAAAATTAGTTATGTCCCTGACGGTCTTGACCCCCCCATCCGCCCACACCATGGGGTCAGGGTATCCAAGAAAGTGGGGGAGCCTAGGATTCAACCATAATGGCGCTGTAGGTGAGATACCCCTATAGCTGGGATTTGCGAGCACATTAGCCTCCTCCCATGCCCTAATAATGGCCACCATAGATTGTGTGAGTGGAAGGGTAGAACGTATCATAAAGATTCAAACGAACACAGATACGAGGCTTCCAGAATTGTTGCCGAGTTCCCCTCATCAGACATCAACCACCTATGGATGAAGACCATCTGACCAGCCAGCATAGTACTTCCTCCAGTCCGGTAACGCTAGGTCCCCCTTGCATAACGGTTCTTGCAGGGTTTTAATGACTATTCTCTGAGATTTAGGGGCCCACACAAAGGAGCTTGTAATCCCGTCTAGCTGTCTGAAATAGGAGTGGGGCACTGTTACCGGGGCATGTCTTAGAAAATACAGAATCTCTGGTAAAAGTTTCATTTTTAACAGGTTCACCCTCCCAATCAACGATAGGGGCAGCCTCTGCCAGGTTTGTGTCTTATTTTTTAGTAGGGCTAGCAGGGGCTGGAGGTTCAATTGGAAATAATCTTGGGCTTTTGCTGTCATCTGGACCCCCAGATAAGTCAAGTTGGAGACCCACCTGAGTGGCAAGTCCGGGTCTGCGACCTCTCTTGCCTTCGTACCCAATGGGAGGATGGACGACTTGCCCCAATTTACTCTAAGGCCAGAGAAGGTGGCGGATCTATTCAGTATTTCTAGCACTGTCCTCAGGGAGCCAGCCGGGTACACCAGGAACAGGACCAAGTCATCTGTGTATAACACTAGGCATTCCTTTATACTCCCTACCCGGATGGGCTGTATTTCAGTAGATGCATGCAGAGCTATTGCTATTGGTTCCATCATGAGCGCAAACAGTAAGGGGGACAGGGGACACCCCTGTCTGGTACTAAGGGGCCTTTTTTATGTTTAATCTCTTTTTATCTCGTTTTATTAAGAATTCAACATATTTATGTATAAAGGAACAACATACAGGTGCATCTCAAAAAATTTGAATTTCAAAAAGTTAATTTTTTTCAGTAATTCAATTCAAAAAGTGAAACTCATATATTATATAGATTCATTACACATAGAGTGATATATTTCAAGCATTTCTTTCCTTTAATTTTGATGATTATGACTTACAGCTAGTGAAAACGCAAAAAGCTCAATATTCTAGATTCATGGTGTCACACTCTAATCCGCTAATTACCTCAAAACACCTGTAAAGGTTTCCAGAGCCATTAAATGGTCTCTCAATCTGGTTCGGGAGGTTACACAATTATGGGGAAGACTGCTGACTTGACCGTTATCCAGAAGACAGTCATTGACACCCTCCACGAGGAGGGTAAGTCACAAAATGTCATTGTTAAAGAAGCTGGCTGTTCACAGAGTGCTGTATCCAAGCATATTAATGGAAGGTTGAGTGGAAGGAAAAAGATGCACAAGCAACAGGAATAACTGCAACCTTGAGAGGATTGTGAAGCAAATGCTATTCAATAATTTGGGGGATATTCACAAGGAGTGGACTAGGGCTGGTGTCAGTGCTCCAAGAGCCACCACACACAGACGTATCCAGGACATGGGCTACAACTGTTGCATTCCTTGTGTCAAAGCCACTCCTGAACCAGAGGCAACGTCAGAAGCGTCTTACCTGGGCTAAGTGGTTCAAAGTCCTCTTTTCGGATGAAAATACATTTTGCATTTCATTTGGAAATCAAGATCCCCGAGTCTGGAGGAAGAGGGGAGAGGCACAGAATCCAAGTTACATGAGGTCCAGTGTGAAGTTTCCACAGTCAGTGAAGATTTGGGGAGCCATGTCATCTACTGGTGTTGGTCCACTATGTTTTATAAAGTCCAAAGTCAGCGCAGCCCTCTACCAGGAAATTCTAGAGCACTTCATGCTTCCCTCTGCTGACCAGCTTTATGGAGACGTTGATTTCATTTTCCAGCAGGACTTGGCAACTGTCCACACTGCCAAAAGTACCAATACCCAGATTAAAGATCATGGCATCAATGTGCTTGTTTGGCCAGCAAACTTGCTTGACCTAAACCCCATAGAAAATCTGTGGGGTATTGTCAAGAGGAAGATGAGACACATCAGCCCCAACAATGCAGATGAACTGAAGGTCGCTATCAAAGCAACCTGGGCTTCCATAACACCTCAGCAGTGCCACAGGCTGATCGCCTCCATGCCATGCAGCATTGATGCAGTAATTCATGCAAAATCAGCCCCAACTAAGTATTGAGTGCATACTATACTGTACATGGACATACTTTCACTAAGCCAACATTTCTGTATGAACCACTTGACAACTGGGCACTTAAACAAACCCCCTTAACAACCAGACCAATTTTCAGCTTTCAGTGCTCTCACATTTTGAATGACAATTACTCAGTCATGCAACACTGTACCCAAATGAGATTTTTGTTCTTTTTTTCCACACAAATAGAGCTTTGTTTTGGTGGTATTTAATCACCACTGTTTTTTTCTATTTTTGCGCTATAAATGAGAAAAGACCAAACATTCTGTAAAAAAATGCATTTTTCTTCATTTCTGTTATAAAATTTAGCAAATTAGTAATTTTACTTCATACATTTTGGTCAGACTTTATACTGCTACATATCTTTAGTAAAAAATAACCCAAATAAGTGTATATTATTTGGTCTTTGTGAAGGTTATAGAGTCTACAAGCTATTGTGCCAATCACTGAAAATTGATCACACCTGATGTACTGACTCTCATTTCTTGAGGCACTAACAAGCCAGGACAATACAATACCACCCAAATGACCCCATTTTGGAAAGTAAACATTCCATAGTATTTAGTAAGAGGCATGGTGAGTTTTTTGAAATTGGCATTTTTACCCACAATTCTTTGCAAAATGAAGATTTTTTCCCCCACAAAATTGTCATATTAACAGGTTATTTCCCACACACAACATATGTATACCACAAATTACACCCCAAAATACATTCTACTACTACTCCTGAGTATGGCGATACCACATGTGTGAGACTCTAACACAGGCTGGCCACATACAGAGGCCCAACATGCAGGGAGCACCATCAGGTGTGCTAGGAGCATAAATTACACATCTAATTTCCTGACTACCATTTTGGAAAGTAAACATCTCAACAATATATTCTAGGAGACATAGTGAGTCTTTTGAACACGTCTTTTTTTTCCACAAGTTTTTTGAAAACGTGGAAAGAAAATGAAAACGCGTTTTTTTTGCACAAAGTTGTCCATTTATACAATATTTCTATTCTAACACGTAGGATGTACATAGCAAAAATTACACCCCAAGATATATTCTGCTACTCGTCCTGAGTATGGTGATACCCCATGTGTGAGACTTTTACACAGCCTGGCCACATACAGAGGCCCAACATGCAGGGAGCACTGTGTTCTAGGGGCATACATTTCAAATCCAATTTGACTACCTATTACACTATTGTGAGGGACTGTAGTGGCACGGATGGGCACTGTAGTGGCACTGATGGGCACTGCAGTGGCACTGATGGGCACTGTAATGGCATGAATGTGGCACGGATGAGAACTGATGTGGCATGGATGAGCATAAATGAGCCATGGATGGGGATGGCTGAGCACGGATGGGATGGCTGAGCACAGATGGGATGACTGAGCAAGGATGGGGATGACTGAGCATGGATTGGGGTGACTGAGCATGGATGGGGATGACTGAGCACATATGGCGATGACTGAGCACAGATGGGGATGACTGAGCACAGATGGTGATGGCTGAGCACGGATGGGGATGGCTCAGCATGGATGGGGGTGGCTGAGCATGGATGGGGATGACTGAGCATGGATGGGATGGCTGAGCATGGACGGGATGGCTGAGCATGGATGGAGATGACTGAGCAGGGATGGGGATGACTGAGCACGGATGGGGATGACTGAGCATGGACGGATGGCTGAACATGAATGACTGAGCATGGCTGGATGGGTGAGCATGGATGAGGATGGATGACTGAGCATGGATGGATGGATATGGTGAGTGCAGACTGGCACATTGCAGCGCAGATCCTGCCCACAGCGCTGCTGCATCTGATCTCTCCCCTCTCCTCTCACACTGCACCGATCAGTGCAGAGAGGGGAGAGACAAGCTGGACATCCACTGGCTTGTTTACATCTGATCACTCCGTCATTTGAGGGAGCAATCACGTGGTAAAGGCCCGCTGTGAGCAGTGGTCACGGATATTCCCGGGTGCGCGCCCCAGGGGGCGTGTGGGAGCACGATTCTGGGAAGATGTCACTGTATACGTCCTCCCAGAATTAACTAACCACCCTGTAGCAGTCAATCGGCTATGGGCCGGTTGTAAAGTGGCTAAAATCCTTTTTTTTAATTGGTCTTATGTAATATTCTAATTTTCTAAGATACTGAATTTGAGGTTTTCACTATCTGTAAGACATAATCATCAACATTAACCACTTCTCTTTAGGTGGACGTCATATGACGTCGCAACCTTTGAGAAGTGATATATGAATGGTGCCTGCAGCTGCAGGCACCATTTAGATACCGTTTTTTTTCAGGAAGCAATTCTGAAAAAGATAAAAGTGGTCCTAATGGCGGATTTACCGCAAGATCACTTTTATCAGTGGCGGAGATGATCCGATCCGTCCCCCCCAGTGTCCGAGAGAGGATAGGGCCGCTCACTTGGCTCCATCATTGATAAAAGTGGTCTTAGCGGCAGATTCACTGCGAGATCACTTTTATCAGCGGCGGGAGAGGTGCCCCCCCTCCCGCCGCTTTCCCGTCATCTCCGCCGCTTACCGGACCCGCCGGCAGCAGCGGAGATGATCGGATCTGTCCCCCCCAGTGTCTGTGAGCCGAGTGAGTGGCTGAAGCCACTCACTCAGCTCTATAGTACGGCAGGGCGGAAATGATGCCACACATCGCTTTCACCCAACGGTCTTAAAGGGCCCATTTTTTTTTGAGCTGTCATTTTTTTCAAATATTTTTTTTTTTTTTTTTTTTGCATTTTACTGTAAATATGAGATTTGAGGTCTTTTTAACCCCAGATCTCATATTTAAGAGGTCCTGCCATGCTTTTTTCTATTACAAGGAATGTTTACATTTCTTGTAATAGGAATAAAAGTGATCAAATTTTTTTTTAAAAAAACAGCGTAAAAATAAAAAGTCAAAAGCAAAATAAATAATAAAAAAAAAATGTAAAGTGTTCCGTCCCGCCGAGCTCACGTGCAGAAGCGAACGCATACGTAAGTCCCACCCACATATGAAAACGGTGTTCAAACCACACATGTGAGGTATCGCCGCGATTGTTAGAGCGAGAGCAATAATTCTAGCACTAGACCTCCTCTGTAACGCAAAACTGCTAATTTGTAGAATTTTTTAAACGTCGCCAATGGAGGTTTTTAAGTTGCAAAGTTTGACGCCATTTTGAAGCATGACATGTTGGGTATCATTTTACTCGGTGTAACATTATCTTTCACAATATGGAAAAAATGGCCTAGTTTTACTGTTTTCTTATTTTTTAACTAAAAAAACTGAATTTATTTTTAAAAAATGACCTCCATTTTATTCTCTAGGGTGTTAGAAAAAAATATATAATGTTTGGGGGTTTTAAGTAATTTTACAGCAAAAAAAACTGTTTTTACCGAACCCAAAAAACAGGCTCGGTTGAGAAGTGGTTAAAAGCTCTTTTCTTATCATTTATAACTTTTTTAACTTTGACCGTGAGCCACATAGGTTTTATTTTTAGCCTTTTAAACTTATTGTCCATGGGAATATACTTTGCAGTGAGTTTGAATACAGTCTTTTTGAAAAATTCCCATTTATGTTATGTGTTCATCAATGCCAATATTTCCTCCCAGTCCAAGTCCTGGTGAGAAGCCTTCAGCATTGGAAAATTTGCTCTATTAAAGTTAAGTGTTTTTATCTTTGGGGTATGTTTTTGTTGCTAGAAGCTTACATTAAATGAAATCATGTTATGGTTAGAGTCGAGCGAACCCGAGCTGTAAAGTTTGGGTTCGTACTGAACTTTGGGGTGTCCGTGACCCGGACCCGAATCCGGACATTTTAAAAAAAGTTTGGGTTCGAGTTCCGGGTTCGGGTATTTGATCACGCATGTTGAATAGCTGCAGGGCACCCAATCAACAAGCGTTTCACTGGTTTTCCCTAGAAGCCATCACAGCCATGCCTACTAATGGCATGGCTGTGATTGGCCAGTGCATCAAGTGACCCAGCCTATATATGAGGCTGGAGTCACAGTGCTGCATGTCACATGCTCTCTGGGTAGTGTAGGGAGAGGATGCTGCCGGTGCTGTGAGGGACAGATTGCAGATAGATAGATAGGTAGAGATTACTACTACTACTGCTTTTAGGGACAGGTTGCAGATAGATAGATAGGTAGAGATTACTACTACTACTGCTTTTAGGGACAGATTGCAGATCTCATCCTGCATTACAGAAAGATCTGACTGGACTAGGTAGAGTCTACTGCTTAGAGGGACAGATTATTGTTCTAAAATCATCTCCTAGTTCTATATGGTCAGGTTCCATCTGTTGCTGTAAGCGACAGATTATTGTTCTAAAAACATTTTGCAGCCCTCTAGCACTTTCCAGGACTCTTTTAAAGTCATTTTTTGCCGAAGAGTTTGGGTCCCCATTGAATTCAATGGGGTTCGAGGTAAAGTTCGGGTCAAGTTCAGTACCGAACCCAGACTTTTTTCCGAAGTTCGGCCGAACCCACTGAACCCGAACATCCACAGGTTCGATCAACTCTAGTTATGGTCACGGCTACCCAGATGTTCTTTTATATGAATATTGGTAATAATCTCTGCATGGTTTGAGATTACCAGGTCCAGCAAGCGTCATTCCTAGCCTCAATAATCTGGACTATAAAATTGTCCTGTAATAGGTTTATAAATTTTTGCCCTTTAACTGTCCCAGCAGTGCCATTACTCCAGTCAATTTCCGGGTAGTTAAAATCACCTATTATTATCACTGTCCCAGCCCTTTACATCTGTGCAAGGAGCCGAGTCTCTACCTCCCCTTTAACACTGGGAGGTCTATGACAATCTCCGATGATTAACTTTGTAGTATGCACACCCATGTACAGATCTACCCATAATGCTTCAGACTTATCACACTCTCCATCAAGAGTTGCTCTTTCCAATTGCAGCAGTACAGAAGTGCAGTAGGACAAAAGTGCAATAGTTTTGAACAACAGTAGTTGGATACAGTAAGTTTAAATTATTTCTAGTTTCCTTAAAGTATTTCAGATTGCTTTTCTTAAATTGTTGGCTGTGTTGTTATTAGTGGTTGTTTGCTAAGTGCTGTTGAGGTGTTGAATACTGGGTGTTGTCAATTAGCATATGTAATAGAGGTGGGCTGTTGACCAAATTGGTGCTTAATTAGTGTTGTATTTAAGAAGGGAAGCAACTCTTGTAGAGTTTACTCTTGAGAGTTGCTCTTTCCAATTGCAGCAGTACAGAAGTGCAATAGGACAAAAGTGCAATAGTTTTGAACAACAGTAGTTGGATACAGTAAGTTTAAATTATTTCTAGTTTCCTTAAAGTATTTCAAATTGCTTTTCTTAAATTGTTTGCTTGTTAACATTGATATTTTGGCTGTGTTGTTATTAGTGGTTGTTTGCTAAGTGCTGTTGAGGTGTTGAATATTGGGTGTTGTCAATTAGCATATGTAATAGAGGTGGGCTGTTGACCAAATTGGTGCTCAATTAGTGTTGTATTTAAGAAGGGAAGCAACTCTTGTAGAGTTTACTCTTGAGAGTTGCTCTTTCCAATTGCAGCAGTACAGAAGTGCAATAGGACAAAAGTGCAATAGTTTTGAACAACAGTAGTTGGATACAGTAAGTTTAAATTATTTCTAGTTTCCTTAAAGTATTTAAAATGGCTTTTCTTAAATTGTTTGCTTGTTAACATTGGTATTTTGGCTGTGTTGTTATTACTGATTGTTTGCTAAGTGCTGTTGAGGTGTTCAATACTGGGTGTTGTTAATTAGCATATGTAATAGAGGTGGGCTGTTGACCAAATTGGTGCTTAATTAGTGTTGTATTTAAGAAGGGAAGCAACTCTTGTAGAGTTTACTCTTGGGAGTTGCTCTTTCCAATTGCAGCAGTACAGAAGTGCAATAGGACAAAAGTGCAAACGTTTTAAACAACAGTAGTTTGAAAACAGCAGGAGTTTGGAGACAGCCAACTATATTTGATTAGTGCCTGTGTTTGAATTTAAGTAAGTCTCTTTTTAAAAATGTTTGGTTTAGTTCAGTGCAATACTTGTTTTTTGTGGTGCTTTGTGGAAGCTGGGATGCTGTCCCATTTGTATGCGGGTTTCTAGTCTACGTGATGACATTGCCTGTCTAAATTCCTTGGTTTGTGCTCTGCAGTCTGAGATCAGGAGGTTGTCTAAGCCAGTTTGTTGTATTGAGTTGCCCTGCAATAATCCACCTCTTCCGTAAAGACTGTGCAGGAGAAGGGCAGTGTGGACAACTGTTGGGTCTGGAAGAGTAAGGCGACCCTTCTCTGCACATGGAGGAGATTGAGAAAAAAAATGTAATTGTTTTATCTGAGGTTGCTCACCAGGCAAGTGTTGTGGATAAGGCTCCTAAAAGGAGAAGTCAACTTCTTATTGGTGATTCAATTATAAGAGGTGTTGCTATAGGAAATCATGTGGAAGTGTCAAAGGAAGTTTGGTGTTTGCCTGGTGCTACTGTTAGGAGAGATAAGAGGCGCATTGTAAGAATTGTCAAAAAAGCTAGTGAAGAGTGCAATGTTGATGTTGTTGTGCACCTTGGCACAAATGATTTGTTCCAGAATGATGCGCATTCTGTGCAGAAGGATTTTCAGAATTTGGGCCAGGATTTTCAACAGTTAGGGTGTACTGTTACATTTTCAGAGGTCTTACCTGTGCATAATGGACAACACGAGAAAGTACTTCATATAGCAGAGTTCAATGCTTGGTTAAAGAATTGGTGCAAAGTTGAAGGTTTTGGTTATGTTAGTCATGATGCTACCCGGTGGTCGGACATTGAACTTTACAAGAGAGATGGCCTGCATTCCTCACACAAGGGCACTGAACTTCTTGGAATTTAGGAACTTTTTTGGACATGCATTTAAACTGAGAAATGGGGGCAGAGATGTCATTGTTGAGGAGAGTTTCTGTCCCCAGCAGGTTTAAACAAATGTGAGGGTTTGTGTTGGCAATGACTGGGCTGATGAGGTGGTCACTTCAGTTGAAGTTTCTGTTAATAGAAAGAAAGAAGTTGAAAGTAGTGTTTGTCATGTCATGTGCACTAATGCCCGTAGTTTAGGCAACAAGCTTTGTGAGCTGACAGCTCTTATGTCTAGGGACAACTTGGACTTAGTTGCAATTACAGAGACATGGTTCAAGGATTCAAATGACTGGGAAATAACTATACCAGGGTACACACTATACAGGAATGACAGAGTAGGGAAGAGGGGATGTGGAGTTGCCATATATGTAAAAAATGGCATAAAACTAACATTAATTCAAAAAACAAATGAAATACTTGAAACCCTCTGGGTCTGCCTTCCAACCAGGGAGGGATCTTCACTTAGAATTGGATTAGTATACAGACCCCCAGGACAGAGTGAAGATTATGATAACTTGTTGATTGATGAGATAACTCAAATGGCAATGAAGGGAGAGGTTTTGATTATGGGTGACTTCAACATGCCTGACGTTAACTGGAATACTCAAACTGCTATTACAAGCAGGAGCAGGGATGTAATGGAAGCACTGAATGGGGTTTCTTTAAAACAGTTAGTAAAAAGCCCAACCCGAGGTGATCATATTCTTGACCTAGTACTGACAAATGGAGATCAACTGTCTGATGTTGATCAGATCATATACAAAAACAAAAGTTTTAGATTTTAAAAGGACAAATTTTGCTGAAATGGGGAGATTTCTAAAAAATGAACTGAAAGGTTGGAGTAAAATGACAGGAGTAAGGAATCAGTGGGCACTATTAAAGTCTACCATCGTGGAGGCAACTAGATTATATGTCAGGCAAGTTAGTAAGAATAAACGAAAGAAAAAAACAATAAGGTTCACCAAAGAGGTAAGTAGGATAGTAAAGGAAAAAAATGGCATATAGAAGATTCAAGGAAACAGGAGATGTAGCTGACAGAGAGGAGTATAAAAATAGACAAAAGGAGGCCAAATACGGAACTGCAAAAGCACAGAAAGAGGAGGAAATTGCTAAGTCTATTAAGGAAGGAGATAAAACATTTTTTAGGTACATTAGTGATAGAAGAAAAAAATACAATGGGATCACTAAAATGAAAACTGAGCACAACGCATATGTTGAGGGAGACCAGTATGTAGCAAACCATTTAAACAATTGCTTCTGTTCAGTCTTCTCAGAAATAGACTGCACTAATGATAACAAGTTAGGGAATCATATTGGTTCTAGTAATGATGGTTAATTTCTAGGATTTCTGGAGACAGAGGTAGCAGAGGAACTGGCTCGGTTAAAGCTTAACCACTTCCCGCCCGGCGTATAGAGAAATGACGTCCGGGCGGGGGATTCATTATCCTGACTGGACGTCTATTGACGTCCTCAGGATAATCCGCGATTGCGCGCCCCTGGGGGCGCGCATCGCGGCAATCGGTGGTGCCGTGGGTCAGGCTGACCCACCGCATTACCGACCAAGGTAAAAGGCTTCGATCTGAAGCCTTTTACCATGTGATCAGCCGTGACCAATCACGGCTGATTACAGTGTAAATAGGAAGAGCCGTTGATCGGCTTTTCCTCTGCTCAGGTCAGCAGACCTGAGCAGCAGAGAGCCGATCCGCTGCTCTCCTGACGGGGGGGGGGCTGCGCTGAACATTTATCAGCGCAGCCACCCTCAGGATCACCCCACTGGACCACCAGGGAGCCGGATCAGGGCCACCAGGGAGCCCCCCCGCCGGACATCACACACAGGCCACCCAGGACCACCAGGGAATGAAATCAGAGGCCGCCCAGGACCACCAGGGAGCCCCCACTAGACCACCAGGTAAGGGCATTATTGTGCACTGTAGGGATGGCACTGTGCCCATGTATGATGCCTGCCAGTGCCATCCCTAACAGTGCTTGTTGCACCTGTGCCCACCACTGCCACCTATAAGTACCCACCTGTGCCCACCTGTGACACATATCTGTGCCCACGTGTGTCACCTATCAGTGCCCACCTGTGTCATCTAAAAGTGCCCACCTGTGCCACCTAAAAGTGCCCACCTGTGCCACCTAAAAGTGCCACCTATCAGTGCCCATCAGTGCCCAGTGCCACTTATCAGTGCCGCTTATGAGTGTCCATCAGTGCCACATATCAGTGCCACATATCAGTGCCCGTCAGTGTTGCTTGTCAGTGCCGCCCATCAGTGCTGTATATGTGCCCCATCATCAGTGCAACCTTATCAGTGCCACCTCATCAGTGCCAATCTGTACTGCCTCATCAGTGCCTGTCAGTGTAGCCTCATCAGTGCCCATCAGTGTAGCCTCATCAGTGCCCGTCAGTGAAGGAGAAAATGTACTTTATACAAACTTTTGTGACAGAAACAAAGAAAAATGTTTTTTTTTCAAAATTTTCGGTCTTTTTTTTTCTATAACGCAAAAAATAAAAACCGCAGAGGTGATCAAATACCACCAAAAGAAAGCTCTATTTGTGGGAACAAAATGATAAAAACTTTGTTTGGGTACAGCGTCGCATGACCGCGCAATTCTCATTCAAATCGCAACAGCACTGAAAGCTGAAAATTGTCTGGTAGGGAAGTGTTCTAAGTGCATGGTATTGAAGTGGTTAAGCAATGGGCCCTGATGGTATTCATCCCAGAGTTCTAAGAGAACCTCGCAATATAGCTGTTGGAACAAATCTTTTAAATAAATCTCTTCTAACAGGAGAAGTTCCCCATGACTGGCGGATAGTTAATATTGTACCTATCCACAAGAAGGGCAGCAAGGTAGAAGCTGGCAATTACAGGCCAGTGAGTTTAACATCAATTGTAGTCAAGGTAATGGAATCACTTCTGAAAAGAAGGATCATTGATCACCTAAAAATACACAGCTTGCTGGACCCAAAGCAGCATGGCTTTACTGAGGGCAGAATCATGTCAGACAAATCTGATTGAATTTTTTGACTATATTACCAGTGTTTTGGACCAGGGTGGTGCTGTGGACATAGTGTATCTTGATTTCAGCAAGGCATTTGATACAGTTCCACATAATGATCTAATACAAAAGTTGTACAAGCTGGGACTTAACCCTTGGGTGATTCAGTGGATATGCAGTTGGCTAAAGGATAGATCCCAGAGTGTGGTTGTAAATGTGGTTCACTCAGAGCAGAGACCAGTCACTGAATGGGTACCACAAGGCTCTGTACTGGGTCCTGTTCTATTTAACCTATATGTAAGTGATATAACTAAAGGTTTGTTGGACAATGTATGTATATTTGCTGATGATACAAAGGTGTGTAATAGGGTTGATATCCCTGGAGGTGTCTGTAACATGGAACATGATTTGGCATTGCTGGAAGATTGGTCAAAGCAGTGGAGACTGCAGTTCAATATTTCTAAATGTAAAATAATGCATCTAGGGAAAAGGAATCCCCTTAGAGCAGTGGTTCTCAACTCCGGTCCTCGGGACCCACTAACTGGCCAGATTTTAAGTATTACCTTGGGGAGATGCCGACTAGAATACTGCATTCACTGAGCAGCAAATGATATCATCTGTGATACATTTCAGTTATCCTGCAAACCTGGCCTGTTAGTGGGTCCTGAGGACCGGAGTTGAGAACCACTGCCTTAGAGAGTACAGCATTGGGGGTACAGTGTTAGCCAGCACTACAGAAGAAAAAGATTTGGGGGTGCTTATTTAAGTTGATTGCAAAATGAGTAAACAGTGTGACCAGGCAGTGGGAAAAGCAAATAGAATTCTGGGATGTATCAGTAGAGGGATCACCAACAGGAGGAAGGAGGTTCTGATTCCTCTATAAAGTCTTTAGTGAGACCTCACTTAGAATACTATGTCCAGTTCTGGAGACCTCACTTACAAAAAGATATTGATAAAATAGAACGAGTTCAGAGAGGGGTAACAAAAATGGTGAAAGGTCTGGGGGATAAAACATATCAAGAGCGACTTCAGGAACTTAATATGTACAGTCTGGAGGAAAGAAGGGAGAGGGGAGACATGATTGAAACCTTTAAATACATCAAGGGGGTGAATAAGGTTCAGGAGGGCAGTCTTTTCAATATGAAACCAAAATCAAGAACACAGGGACATGACCTCCAACTAGCTGGAGGCAAGTTCAAAACTAATCTTAGAAAGTATTATTTTACTGAAAGGGTGGTTGATGATTGGAATAAACTACCAACAGAGGTTGTGAGACAGTCAACAGTAAATGGCTTCAAACATGCTTGGGATAAACATAAATCTATAGTCAGACAACAAGGTTAATGTGAAAACAAAAAAAAAACAAACACTTTTCTATGTTTCTATGTAACTAGGTCCTCTTTCACACTCACTTTGATATCACTTCTCACATAGAGACAGACACCACCACCGCTCCATTTTACCGTCTTTCCGAAAGAGAGAGAGCATAGCCAGGAATATTAATAGCCCAGTCATGTGAAGAATGAACCCAAGATTCAGCAATGGCAATTAAAACATAGTTCTCTTCATGCACCAGAGCTTGCAACTCACTTATTTTGCTTGGCAGACTTCTGGCATTGGTGAACAAACACTTTAATTCATTGTCACATTTTGCACATGCATGTTATATATTTTTTATTTTAGTACAGACAGTACAATTTCCAGTGGTTGTTTGTAAGATGGGAAACTTCATAAGATCTTCCATAGTCCTCCCCCCATCTTTCCCCATTCCACCCACCAATAGGGGCTGACCCCTAGCTGACATGTCTGCTACATTATAATCTAATTCACCCTTCCCCCTCAATCTTAGTTTAAATAATCCTCCAGCCTACCCATAAACCTCTGCCCCAGCACAACAGACTTAGGTGCAAGCCATTTTTAGCATATAGGTTGTACCCCAATGAAAAATCAGCCCAGTGCTCTAAAAACCCAAATCCCTCCTTCTTACACCAGGTCTTTAGGCATGCATTCAGGTCTCTAATCTCCCCCTGCCATTCCTGTGTTGCGCATGGCACCGGCAATATTTCAGAGACTATCACCTTGGAGGTCCTTCCCTTCAACTTGTAACCTAATTCTTTAAATTGGTTCTTAAGGAGTCTCCACCTTCCATATATTCTGTCATTGGTTCCAACGTGGACCAAGGCAGCTGGGTCATGCCCAGCCCCTCCCAGCAATTTATCAACCCGGTCCATCACATGCTAAACCCAGGCACCAAGACAACAAACTATTCGGTTGAGGCAATCATATCGACAAATTATTATACCAGTCCTTCTGATTATAGAATCCCCAATTACCACCAACTGTCTAGGCCTACCTGCACTACCCTTACCACCCCTACTAGATGGGCTGCTCTCTCTCCTGTTAGGGGTAGCAGTGACATACAGGGCTGCCACCTCTGTGTTTGCCACCCCCACATCTTCACTCAACTTGGCAAATCTGTTAGGGTGCTCAAACCCAGGGCTGGCCTTCCTTTTCTGTGAGCCCCTACCACTCCCTCTAACTACGTTAACCCATCTTCCTACCTGATAATCCTGACTTACCCCTCCACCCTCCCCGTTAACCCTACTAGCCACCTGGTCAGTGAGCAGAGGACACCCAGTGTTGCAATTTGCTCCTCCAGAGTTTCCAGAAGGGCAACCTGCTCACATTTTTTGCAGCGGTATCCATCCTGGTTGCTCCATTGTTGTATACATGCGGCACACTGTGCACTGTACAAAACCTTCAATCTTGCTAGAACACATTTTCCCAGATACAAAAATACTAATAACAAAAAATTTCAGATGTTACTTACAGGTTTGAAGACTCCTGTTATAATCTCCTGTTTTAAACTCTGTTTTTTTTTGTTACAATATTTTTATTGAAGATTTTTCAGTAGTAAAGAAAATCACAAACAGATCATTTGGACAATATACATATTTTCTCAGCATAGCTAGAAACAGTGATGTTGCTTAATCCAAGTAACTAGGAAAAAAATATGAATGTATAAACGCAAAATACCAGCTATACACTTATTAAGTGGGGCAGGGGCCCCACCACGGCATGGCGTGTGGTCTCCCCCATCCTGCCCCAGAACACCCCCGATGGGTACTAGCTGTGCTCTGGGGGGAGGAGGGTAACACCAGAGGGAGGGAAACGGGTAAGGGAAGGTAGGGGAAAGGGGTGATGGGAAAGGGGGGGAGGGATAGGGGGAAGGTTCATTCTCCTCTCAAGAGTCTTAGCAGAAATGTTGCCTTTGAAGGTGTGTCCAGTGCTGATTAGGTTAATGTTGCTTTACAAAGGGCCCATGTGGAGAATCCAGCATGCCCATGTCTGGGTGAATTTGGAAGCGGTGTCTCTTGCTATATTAATCAATCCTTCCATTGCAGCTGTCTGTTTAACACATCTAGTCCAGTCAGATAGGATGGGTGGCGTGATTGCGTTTCACCTCGTTGGAATGCACCTTTTAGCCGCGTTTACCAGGTGGAGGGTCAGAGATTTGCGGTACATGGAATGTAGTAGGAGATATTGTGCTGGGGTGTAATTAAGTGTAAATGTGGTAACTTTAGAGATTTGTTCATGTACTTCTTTCCAGAATGGCTGTATTAGCCTGCAAGACCACCAAATGTGTAGTAGGGGCCCGCTCTTTGAGCCATAGCACCAGCAAAGAGGCAAGTGTGTGGGGTCAATTTTACTTAGTTGGCTAGGCTAAAAATACCAATTTGTGAATATTTTATAACCATGTTCTTGCATGGCAAAGTTTATTGAGCCTTTGTGGATGTTGGTAAGCATGTTTTCCCATTTTTCTTCCGAGAATGAGAGATCCAGATTTTTTTTCCATTCTGGGTCTACTGGATTTAACTTCATTCTTGGAATGGAGGAGGGCATACATAAAGGATACCGTATGGCATTGGGGGGGAAGTTCTTGTGCAATACTCTTCAAACACGGTGTGGCTATGGGACCAGTCGGGGGATGTTTTGGGTAAGTTGAAAAAATATCTCAGTTGGACATAGGTCCAGAAAGGAAAGTGGGAGTTAAGTGCTTTTGCTTGTAGGGCTTCATAAGATAGAAGGATAGCCCTATGGAAAAAAAATGTTCTGCACGAACTTGTGTATGCGGCCATTCATTGCGTAAAAATTGGTGAAAGAGACCCGGGGAGAATTCTGGATTGTACGATAGGTGCAAGTGGTCCTGGGTAGGAGGTTAAATCAATAGTTTTGTCAATGTGATGTAAGCAGCGGAGAGCTGGGCCTACTGTTGGATGGTATGTAAAGAGTTTGGTGGAGAGTTTTGCCGGTAGCCAGGTTGTACAATGTAATGGGGCAAAGGTTCCCACGCTTTCTATTTGTACCTAGTCTTTAGTCTCTGCATGTAGGTTCCTTTCAGCAATTCTTGTAAAGTGGCCGGCTTGATAATATTTGTAGATATGCGGTAGACCTATACTCCCTTTCAATTCAGGCAGTATCAGGAGGTCGTAACTGATCCTGGGGCACTTGTGACCCCAGATAAAGAGTGTACAGGCCTTTCTGTGCTTAGCAAAGAATGACTTGTGGATAAAAATGGGTACTGCTTGTAGTACGTACAAAAGTCAGGGAAGTATGTTCATTTTAATTATGGCTACCCGGCCAAACCATGAAAAAAGGCCCTTATGCCAGGTTTGAAGATCGTTTTGGATGTTCTTTAGTATGGGTAAGTAGTTTAACCGAAAGAGGTCAGTAAGGGATCTCCGGAGTTGGATGCCCAAAAAAGTGATGGATTGTTTTTTCCAGGCAAAGGCGAAGATCGCTTTACACACGTTTACTTCAGATTCGGATAGGGTTATGTTCAGGGCATATGATTTAGTAAAGTTAATCTGAAAGTTGAAAATGCTTTTAGAATGATCAAAAACATCTAGAAGTGTGGGTATCGTAGATAGTGGGTTTGTTAAAAAGAGCAAGACGTTGTTGGAAAACGCTGCTCTCTAACGTGGGCAGCCCTTTACATTTATGCCTGTGATTCCCTCATGTGCTCTGATCTGACATAGTAGGGGTTCTAGTGTTAGGACATAAAGGAGAGGTGATAGGGGGCACCCCTGTCTCATCCCAGTTCAGATTGGAAAGGCATTTGATAGGTGGCCATTGACTCTGACTTTAGCCTCCGGGGTGGAATAAAGCACAAGGATGAAGTTAAGCATATTGTGACCCAGGCCTATTTATCCTAACACGACTTTCATGTAGTCCCAAGCCACTCTATCAAACGCCTTTTCTGCGCCCAGAGATAGGAAGAAGCCCTTCTGTGTAGTTTTGGTCATCCAGTGATGTAAGTTTAGTTCTTGTAAGGTATTATCCCTAGCCTCCTTGCCAGGTATGAAGCCCACTTGATCCTTGTTAATCAGGAATGTCATATGAGGTGAGAGTCTGTTAGCGTGGATTTTAGAGAAAATCTTAAGGTCTACGTTTAAAAGAGAAATTGGCCTGTAATTGGTCACCAGCGATAGGTCCTTGTCTGTTTTAGGTATCACTGAGATGTGGTCTTCCATGAGGTCCTGCAGGCCATCAGGCTTGGAGGCCAGGGAGTTGAAAGTCTTAAAAAAATGATTAATGAGAGTATTTGAGAAGGTTCTGTAGTAAGATGCTGGTAAGTCATCTGGGCCAGGACATTTGCCAGGTTTTAGTTGTTTAAGTGTAAAATTGACTTCCTCTGGGGAAATTGGGCTGTCGAGGTGAGTCGAGTCTACTGTAGAGAGCCTTTTAGGGGTGAACTGTGCTAGAAAGTCTAAAATCAATGGTTGTCTGGAAGTTTGGTCTTGCAGGGACACATTTTCAGAGTGGATGTTTTCAGAGTGGACAATTTGGTGTAAAACTGAACAAATTGGGATGCAATGTCTTCGTTAGAGGATACAGGGGTCCCGTCCGGGGTGTTAATATGATGAATGGCGGATTTCACGTGTTTAGCCTGGAGTGCTCTGGCAAATATCTTGCCACTTTTGTTACCTTGTTCCTAGAAAAGTTTCTTGGTGAGTATGTATTTGCGTTTTATGGTCTGATTAAGTTCCTCTAGAAGCTCCTTTCTGGTTTGAATTAAGTCTTGGAGAGTTTGAAGAGCTCGCGATCGTTTATGCCTCTAGGAATTGGATTTGCATCGTTAGTGTGTTTATCCAAATTTGTTTAATTTTTTCCTGTATGCCGCCTTCTCTATAAATACTCACCTAATAACACATTCATGCGCCTCCCATATTGATACAGGAGACATAGAGGGGTCTGAATTTTCTTTAAAATAGGAGTCTAAGCACGATGCAAATTTTTTAGACAGAGCTTCATCTGTCACAAGGGCTGTGTTTAGACACCATGTCCTGGTACGGGTCATCAAGTCAGGGAAGGTCAAAGTTAGGGTGACTGGGTTGTGATCTGACAAGATTGACGGTTCAATAGTGGATGCGGTGAGCAGTTGTAGGTCCGACTGTGAAAGAAAGAAATAGTCAATTCTAGCATGTCTATTAAGGGGTGCGGAGAAATGTTTGCAGTCGCGTATTTGCGGGTTTAAGGTGCGCCAGGTGTCATGCACTGTTAATTCTTGTAGGAGAAGATTGATGCGTTTTAGCGCCCTGCAAGGAATGGAAGATGTGCCAGTGGATGTGTCCATAGTAGGTTGCAAGGGGACATTAAGGTCTCCTCCAATAATCAGTATGCCTGATTTGAAAGTGGTTAGTTGTGTAAGAACGGAATTCAAGAAGGAGGTTTGTTTTGTATTGGGGCAATAAAGGTTAGCCATTGTGATTGGTTTGTCGTAGAGTACTCCTTTCAAGAATAAGTATCTACCTTCGCTGTCTGTAAGGGTATCAGTTATGTGGAGGGGTAAGCGTTTCGAGATCACGATGGATATTCCTTTAGATTTAGTTCTAGTATTGGTGGCGTGGTGGGCTAATGGGAAAGCATAGTTTGACAATTTAGGTATTTGATCCACTCTAAAATGTGTCTCTTGGATTAGTATCAGGTCAGCCTTTTGTTTCTGCATTAGAGCTAAGAGTTTTTGCAGGACGTTTAAGCCCTGTGCGTCAATTGATACTAATTTCAATTGTTTGGGTATGGATTGCGTTTGTGGCAGATTTGCCATTTTGAGCTAGTTGAGATGTTAACTAGGCTTTAGAGGAGGAGGACTAAGGAGAAGAGTAAGAGGGATGGAAAGGTAGTATGTAGATGAGGGTGAAGTGAAGAAGGAATGGGGTGGTACTTGGAGGGGGAATCTAGAAGGGGGTTGACCTCAAGGGGCAAGAGAAAGGGGGGGCGTTCAAGAATAAATGGGGGGGTACTAGGGAACAGGGTTCCCGGGGGGGCAAGAAAGAACCAGCTGTCTTGCCTTGCACCACCACATTATGGGTGTCAGGTCCGAGCATTCCTAGATGAACAGTTTCCTGCAAAGTGGATTGGTCGTCGTGGGCCAGTTGAATGGCCCCCAAGGTCTCCCGATCTGGTCTGGTCTCAGGTTATGAATAAGCAGACGTAAGCGCTGTGAAACGCGTTAACCCATTGTCATCCATGGACATGCCGGTATCTGTCATTATGCTTGTCACTTTGTGATGTACCTTGTTGAATAAATTTACAAACATTTTCCAGCAAACCGGTGCAGCATGTGTGCGGTCATCTCCTTGCTTTAATCCCGATCTGACCCCCTTAGACTTTTATCTTTGGGGTCATCTGAAGGCAATTGTCTATGCTGTGAAGATACGAGATGTGCAGCACCTGAAACTATGGATACTGGAAGCCTGTGCTAGCATTTCTCCTCATTTCTCCGCATTTCTGCGGTGTTGCTATCAGTGTGTGAAGAGTGGGAGAAGAGGGTTGCATTGACAATCCAACACAATGGGCAGCACATTAAACACATTTTATAAGTGGTCAGAAACTTGTAAATAACTAATGAAAGAATAAAGTTATGTTAAAACCAAGCACACCATTGTTTTTCTTGTGAAATTCCCAAAGAGTTTGATGTGTCACATGACCCTCTTCCTATTGAAAAAACAAAAGATGTATTCAAAATGGCCGACTTCAAAATGGCCACCATGGTCACCACCCATCTTGAAAAGTTTCCCCCCTCACATATACTAATGTGCCACAAACAGGAAGTTAATATCACCAACCATTCCCATTTTATTAAGGTGTATCCATATAAATGGCCCACCCTGTACTATCATAGTTGGTTGGGGGGGTATAGAGCTCAACCCCTGCATAAGGTCTGCGTAAATAAACATTTTGTGCGAGCAGACTGCCTGCAGATGGAAATCTAAAAGGTGCAAAAGTCAATGCAGACATGTCTCATAGCTTTAAGCGAAACTGAATCACTTAATAAACCTGAACAAACCTATGTGACTGGGGGAAGGTGGGAGCCAGGGACCCTAAAAGCCGAGTGTTATAAATTTGAGAAATTTGTCCTGTCTAGCTTAATGCAGTATGCTTCCAGGGAATCAATAGGCGTCCTAAGTCGATCAAGGACTTTAAATTGCTTGCTTACTTCCCATTAGACAGTATATTGGACTTACTTGGGATATAGAGCATGTTAAATTAAATAAAGGGTGCAAGTCCCCAGTTCACACCTCCTCCCCATAAGACAACGGCATTACAGCAATACGTAACATAGGTAAAGTGGCAGGTGGTTGGCCTGAATAATAAGAGATAGTACAATTATCCTATCTTAAAATGCACACAAATGGAGGGTCAGTGATACCCCAATGTCTTTGAACGTGTTCTATGAAGCCGGAACAGGGTGTGGGGGGTGCTTCACAATAATCATCATAGAGAACCGAGGACTTAGAGGGATCTTTGAGAGATTAATTTGCATGGGTTTCGCATACAGTCTTGTCAGATGGCGGATTCCCTACCTACAGGATAATAATTAGGTGCAAAAGAAATGACAGGTCCCAACGGGAACATTAAGATCCTCTGGGACCCAGGACTGCAAGTGGTAGAGTGTTAGTGAACTTTCCGCGAGTAAGAAAGCGATTTATGATTCAAGTCAGTATTAAATGTTGTGTGGGCCTGAAGACTCTCAATGGAAAGTTGCCTGTCCCTCTTTGACGAGTGTCTATTGTCAGGACGCTGTAGATCAGCCATTGCAGTTGGAACCCTAACTCTTGAACTCTAGAAATGCAACAAGAACAAAAACAACCTCTTTTGCAAAAGACAGGAAACTTATCTGTGACCCAATGGGTGAGTAGACTGATCGCCTTCGGCATCTTGTCTGGGTCTCCTGTGGACTGGGGAGGCGGTGGGGCTGGATCTTTGAAAAGCCCTGCAAGCATTAGAAGGTGGTGGACTTGCCCCTGGAGATCTTTGGTGGCTGTTGGAAATTATGAATTTATAATATTATTTTAAATAATATTGGGCTCTGAAATATATTAAATGTATTAAATATAATGTAAAGTTAGTTATATATGTGAATGTTATTTCAATGTGCTTCTGGACAGAGAAAATGTTGTATGTGCAATTCTATTTCAAAACTCATGTGAAGTAATGCTAGAGGAGGGGTCATGTGTGTCTCCTTATGGACAAAAGCCATATAAGTAGCTGTAGGTTGCTTTGAAATAGCTGACCTAACGATTTCAAACAGTATAAAAGTCATGATGTTAGCTAGCAAGGGTAGGAAAGAGATGAAGGAATGGACGCCTACACTCTCGGACACGTGACGTGAACACCTGTCAGAACCCTTCCTCCTCCTGACTGACATCTGAAGCCATACCATATATCATCATCATATGTGTTGCTATGTAAGTTTTGTGTGATGTTACTTGATGAAGAATAAACCCTTAAAGATTTTTCTAATGATGTCGTTCATGCAAGAGTTCTTCGATGAAAGCTGAGAAAGGATTTTCAACATCATGGTGGAGAATGCCGACACGCATATAGATTGTTTAATCTTGACGCCTGTTTACGATCTTGCTACAAAAAGTGAGTTTTTATGTCTGTTTTCTCACCTGTCAATAGCTTGTATGTTTTAGCAAGCAGAAGAGAAAAAAACACATCACAGTCCGGACAGTGTTCCTCTATTTTCAAAGATAAAAGGATTTCCGGTTTGAAGTGTAACGTTACGGCGTGGAGCAAACTGCCAAGGTCACGGGACACAACCATACTGGTTGGTAAGGTACGTGAATGGTTTCACGGGATATCAGGCTTGGATAGTCTGAGGAAAAAAAATGTGACATCTCCACGTTATTAAAAAGCCACCATTGAAGGAATATTTGGCAGATATTCCCTTTGGAGCAATGGCAAGTTTGGAAATCAGACACTGAAAAAAATAGGGACGGACGCTCAGGACAAAAGATATCAGACACTTTTCTTTAAGGAAACCAAACAGATGGAAGTCAACAGGTATTTCAAAAATAAGAACAGGAAAAGAGCTTCAAAGAAGAAAAAAGCTTACACACACATGGAACGAAAGAACAAACAACGGAACGACAGAAAAGTCAACAGAACAACAGAAGACAAAATGTAACATCTCAAGAC
>BLSH010439655.1:48342-58597 GCA_018402905.1 Glandirana rugosa
ACTGGGTCTAGCCGTGTGACTTAAACGTCATACCCGTTTTGTTTTTAACCTTGTCCTGGGAGTCAAATGCGGCTTCTAAATGAGGGTCCTGTTCCAATTTTTGTTTTGCCCATACTGCAAATTCAGTGTGCCGATCTGGGTCATCCTCGTTGAGATGCTGCAGTAGCTGGAGTTTGTAAGGGTGCCATTTGTGAGTAGCTAATATCCGCCGAAGGGATGTTCGACTAATGCCACTCTCCAGTGACATGCGGCGAGTGCTACGCTGTGGGCTCTTGCTGAATGAAGCTAGGACAGCCACTGATGTTTCTTCATTAGTGACAGATTTCATGCGTCCACATTTTGGCAAATCCAACACTGAACCAGTTTCACGAAACTTAGCAAGCAGTTTGCTAACTGTAGCATGGGAGATGGGTGGTCTCGTGGGCTGTCTTGCATTGAAATCTGCTGCAATGACCCGGTTACTGCGTTCACCAGACATCAACACAATTTCTATCCGCTCCGCACGTGTTAACGTCAGCGACATGTCAATGGCTGTAAACAAAGAGAAACTTGTAAATAACTAATGAAAGAATAAAGTTACGTTAAAATCAAGCACACCATTGTTTTTCTTGTGAAATTCCCAATAAGTTTGATGTGTCACATGGCCCTCTTCCTATTGAAAAAACAAAAATTGGATTCAAAATGGCCGACTTCAAAATGGCCGCCATGGTCACCACCCATCTTGAAAAGTTTCCTCCCTCACATATACCAATGTGCCACAAACAGGAAGTTAATATCATCAACCATTCCCATTTTATTAAGGTGTATCCATATAAATGGCCCACCCTGTAGAAGTCTCAATATAACTGCATGCTAGAGTGTTTGTGGCATAACACTAAGCCCCAGTAAGACTTCATCAAGTATAAATCTGTCTTTCAAAAATACAATTCCTGCCTCCACACTGCCAAACAGACCTATTTTATCATTGTCACTAACACCTTCTCACATTATCCCCATTAACACTTTTCTACCTTTAGGCTGGGTTCACACTATTGCCACATGCGGCTCACAGCAGGGGTCTGGTGCATCCTCTTCACTGTTTCAGGTCTGATTTCAGCCTGAAATTTTGGCTGAATTCAGACCTTAAATGGACCAAAAGATGCACAGGACCCCTGTGCAAATTTGCACCGGAACCGCAGCGGAGATGTGTGAACCAGCTCCATACAGAGCAGGTCACAATCTCCTGCTATTGTGAATTGGAAGTGGATCATTCGGATCCAATTGGCACTAGTGTGGACCCAGCCTGAGAGTGTTACTAAAGTCCAATTTTTTTTAAATTAAAATAAAAAACATGTTATACAGTGGTATTGCCCAGAGTATCCCCAATCCTCCTCTTCTTGGGTCCTCCGGCGGCGATCCTAGCTCCTCCTCTTCTTTGTGTGTCCCCATAGCAAGCCACTTGCTATGGAGGCACACAGTGTCTGCATGCTCCTGTGCTGTGTGTCTATGGAGCCCCACCCCCCCCCATTTCCTCCTCACTGCATTTGATTGACATCAGCTGGCACTTGCTGCTGATGTGTTGAATTATATGTGAGAGTGGGGGGCACATGCACGGAGCTGACCAGGATGGTTTTACCTCATTGAAGCTCCACGATTCTCGGGGGAGAGCAGCCAAATAAAATACCCGTACGGATTGTTCCGAGAGAGACTGTAAGTCCTTGCTAATCACAGGGACATAGAAATGGTACTTGGTGGAGCCTGCTCTAAGAGTAAAATTGACAAAAACTCTCTCCTCAGAGCGGTGTCTACAATGGCTGCGCCATCCTCCTCTCCCTCAGGCAAGCCTTGCACTGTTAAATTACCTCAGATACCAAATGTGCTGACAGACTCAGAAATACCTGAACCTGTGTATAATTTTCCTGCCTCCATTTCACAAACTGACTTTCTACACCCTAATATCATCAAACAATTTGAGAAAATGCTACACAAAGCTCTCAAACAAACGTCTGACCTTATTACTGAGAACCTGACAAGAGAAATTTGTGAATTGGGCCGGCACACCACTGACTTAGAAAATAGAATGGATGATTTAGAAGTATCTACTTTATCCTATTCTAATAAACTAGAACATCTTCAGGAAGAAAATGTCGCTTTACAAAATCTATTGGAAGATTTTGAGAACAGGACCTGTCGTTCTAACCTCCGCATACGTAGAATCCCACAGACAATTACAGACCTTTATTCATCAATGACAGCTTTATTCCAGGAACTGATACCATCTATTCCTATTGAACGTTCAGAAGTTGACAGGATCCATAGAGCTCTATCAGTGCACAAAACAGAAGGTCCACCACGCAATATAATTGCTAAATTTAATTGTTTTCATACCAAAGAGCAACTATTGGCAGTGCATGAAAAAGGATCTCTTCATTTTCAAGGTCACCCAAATCAACTGGTTGCTGATCTGTCTCCGATCACAGTAGCTAAAAGACGAGCGGTTAAATGCTAAAAGACGAGCGGTTAAACGATTCTTCACCAAAATCAAATTACTTATCAATGAGGTTTCCCATTTTCAGTAAGATTCACCTTCCAGAATACTAGCATACATGTCACTCCTTTGATGAACTGCAAAATATTCTTCAGGAGATTTGACTGGTGGAACATACAACATCTTCCCGTGACTGCCAAAGGAATTTTGAATCTTCCTCATCTCAAGGATCTGTTAGAAGACTGTGCTAAGGGTTAATGGCAGTTGATTGTTGTTTCATCTAGCTCCTGGAAGGAGCAGCTCTATTTAAACACCATGCTTCCTGTAAGCAAGTGCTGTCTGATGTACAGCGTGTGCCCTGTTTTCCTGAGCGTTCTGCTACCCGTTATCTGATTCCTGTGACCCGGCCTGCCTGACTTTGCCTGAACTCTGCCTGTACCGACCCCTGGCTTGCCTATGACCATCTGATTGCCTGATCCTTCTGTACCTCTGCTGCCTGCCCATTGCCAACCCTGCTCGTCCCTGACTCCGCTACTGTGCCTGCGACCATCCGGTCCCACCAAGTATCCTGCTCTAAACATCAGCACCCTTCCAGCACATCTCCTGTCCGCTGCTGACGGATACGCCTGGACTTCTACAGGCACTCTTACCCCACCGTGCTCCTGTGGCCGCTGTTCCCAACTCCAGCAGTACCACGAACCGGAGTCGTAGGAGAGGCCACCCCCGACCGGCAGGCTCACTACCAGGTACTTAACAGGATCTTTCTCTAAAAAGCACAACAGAAACCGCCAGTCCATCCAAAGTCGTCTCCTTTCACCTAAGAACGATTCCACTGATGCCATGATATAATCTTACAATGACACTCCTCCCTTTTGAGAGTTCATTTTTCATTATTTTTCTCTCTATGCAGTTAAATATACTCTGATATATCAACATCTCATATGACAGATGTATGCCGTTGTTCACAATGTCTTCTAATGTCTACTGCACTATTACATCAAATCAAACACAAAATAATTTTGATACCCAGATTGCTTTTCAGGTGACATATAGATCACTCTTCAGGTGACAGTGCAACATCATTTTTTTTTTTTTTCACTTGTGTTTTATCCAAACCACTGGATAAGTTAATATGTTTTTTGCAGATGATAATTAATATCAGATTCAGCAAAGTGTGTTTGCAACTGTTAATTTATATCAGAGTATGCAAAGTGACAGTGAGGGAGCACCACAAATTCATTTATAATAAACTGCTATATTAACATCTCATATGATAGATGTTTGCGCTTGTTCACAATGTCTTCTAATGTCCACTGATGTTTTTGAACATTATCTTCACTTGCAGTGTTCTCATCACCAGGAAAATTGAAGCTTATTAAGTCTCATACCATGAAATTGCTTCTCACTTCTTTACACAATTCCAGCCAATATAACCGACTGACGACTTCAACTTACTTTCTTTATGATATTACCCCTGTTTCTGCCTATTTAGAATCTCCTCAATTATTGAATAGTTGGTAATACATCTCCCTTTTATAGCTTTATGTCAGATTGCTTCACAACTATAAACACCTTTTCCCTAATATTTTCTCCTTAAATATGTTTTTCTGATACCTCCAATATATGGTGGGAGATCTCATTTGGAACTGAGAAACACATAACAATAGTTTTTCTTCCTTCTCGCACTCAGTTATTAGATTTAAGAACTTGATACTGCTTCTCATGATGTCATGACATGCTTAAGATGGAATATAGCCTTCCTTACAGTTTTCTTTCCATCTAAACATTTTTCTATTTTGCTTTCTGAGAACATAGATAATTTTACTTAGGCCTATTTATCAATGTATTATAAATATATATGAGTTGCTCTAGTTAATCTTGTTTATTCTTTAGTAGTTTTGGGTATCTCTACACTTATTATAGTAATAATATATAAGGTTGTTTTCTCCCTCGAGAATTAGTCACTGCTAACCCTAATTTATTTTATTATTTTATTTATTTCAGGTACTTATATAGCGCCGTCAATTTACGCAGCGCTTTACATATACATTGTACATTCACATCAGTCCCTACCCTTGAGGAGCTTACAATCTAAGGTCCCTAACTCACATTCATACATATACTAGGGCCAATTTAGACAGGATCTAATTAACCTCCCAGCATGTCTTTGGAGTGTGGGAGGAAACCGGAGTACCCGGAGGAAACCCACGCAGGCACAGGGAGAACATGCAAACTCCTGGCAGGTAGTGTCGTGATCGGGATTCGAACCAGCGACCCTTTTACTGCTAGGCGAAAGTGCTACCCACTACACCGCTGTGCTGCCCATAACCCTAATATCTGTCCTTGGGTACTCCTCCTCCTTCCTTTATTATTTGGAGGACTTCCTTTGGATAGATACCTGGCCTCTGGGTTTGTGTTTCCCACATACCTAGTACGCCACTCTTATTATTTGAAATGTTTCCTGTTTTTATTCTTTATTTATCTTGACCTCTCCTTACATATTCTTTCATTTGATTATTCTTTACTTTTTTCTTTCTTAAGTCTATATTTTTATTTATGGGGTTTGTGTGGTCCCGGGGCTTTAGCCAAACCAGACAGGTGATCTTGTTATAATCTTTGAGATGGCTCCCCTTAATGTAATTACTCTGAATGTGCAGGGTCTTAACATTCCACAAAAGCACACCAATGCTTTTCGCTCTCTGGCTTCTAAGAAAGCACACATCATTAGTCTTCAGGAAACCCATTTCACTAGATCATCAACCCCTAAATTTTTTAGCTCATCTTATCCTCAAGCTTTTACGGCATCAGCTGACACTAAACAAAGGGGAGTTTTTATAGCTTTTTACTGTACAACTCCGTTTCTCTCCTGGCAGAGATCAAGGATCCTGAAGGGAGCTATATCATACTTACAGGCCATTTACTTGACTCTCCAATAACGGTTGTCTCTTACTATGCACCAAAAAAAGTCCTGTTTCCTTGCACATTTACTATGTGTGATTGAAGCACATACATTTGGTACTCTCATTATATGTGGAGACTCAAACCAAACTATTAATCCATTCTTGGATAAATCCCCTATTCCCATTACTTGTAGTCCTCAGAGTCGCTCATTCCAACAACTACTACATAAACATTCCTCATTGACTCCTGGCAAGAGGTCAATCCTGCCAAGTGTCAATATACCTTCTATTCCTATCCTCATAAATATTTTTCCAGAATAGACCATATACTGATCACTGCAGGCATGTCCCCTGAACTTCTCTACTCTTCAATTATCCCATTCACATGGACTGACCATAGTGCTGTATTCACCACTTTAACATCTCTCATTCTCAAAGTCCATGATCCCACATGGTGCAGTAATGATACAATTCTATCCCACACTGCCCATTCCTCTGAATTAGAATAGGTGCTGAAAGAATATATAACCAATAACTCAACATCTGACATATCCTCTTTGACACTTTGGGAGGCCAATAAGGCAGTGCTAAGGGGAGCTGGTCATTTTACCTCAAAAAAAAAAGATGTCTTCTTCAACAAAAATTGGAAACAGAATTTGACCTTGCACATCTCTCTTTCCAATCTAGCCCTACTGCTATGACTAGTATACAATTTGAAAAAGCTTGTTTAAAACTAGATTTACTTCTCTCAGATTATGCAGATAAAGCAGTTAGCAATTTTAAACATACATTTTATACTAAAGCTAATAAACAGGATACATTCCTTTCCCACACTCTCAAAAAATTGGATCATCCATCCAAACCAATTTGATTAAAACTATCCCGAGATACATATACCAGCAATCCGGTTAAAATTTCTCATTCTTTCCAAAAGCGCCTTTTTTCCCTATACAAAGCAGAAGGATCCCTTGACCATATTAAAGCAGACTCTTGTTTCTCACAATTCTCTCTGCCTTCCATATCCTCTGATTACCGGAATAATCTTGAAAATCCAATTACATCCACTGAAATTTTATTAGCCATTAAATCCCTCAAACCCAAAAAAGGTCATGGTCCTGATGGTTTCTCAGCCCCATATTACCAAAAGTTTGCACACATCCTGGCTCCATTACTAACTGACACTCTTAATTCTCTCTTAAACGGCTGCTCATTTCATCCTGAATCTTTAACTGCCATAATTTCCATGATACCCAAACCACACTCAGATGACTGATATTGGTCCCATTATAGACCTATATCTTTACTTAATTCTTTATTTATATCCAACGTTGACATACACATAACACACATTGCGGCCCGCAAGTGTGGGTTATGGGATTTACAGAGAATCAAACAAGCTGGGTTATCTGTTACATACAGCAGGTCAGCATCAATGACAGAGGCAACACAATGTAAAACAGAATGTGAGGCTATACCAATGTATACCAAACCAATATAGCCTCTAAAGGCCATCTAGGTATTAAGACCCTACCAGGTAGGTAGTTGTGTAACAGGGAGTGTGTGTCCGACTAACTGAGAGGAGAGCGAACCGGGAGACCCCCACCATGGGCCAACGGCCCCAGCGGGGTTCCCGCCACACCCCCCACTTCAACATAAACATTTGTTTTCAAATTTTCCCGAAAGGGCCGGTTAAGGCCTAACTCTTTTTAATAGAAGAGAAAGAAAAAGTATAGATAGGGAAAAAAAAGGGGGGGAGAAGGGGAGAGATAATTGTCTGGTACCGGTGACAGGGGGAGTGAGGGGCCCCCCCAGAGAGGGAGCCACAGGAGTCACAGTGAATTTGAGCATCAAGCAAGATTAAGAGCCGGTCAATAACATTGTCAGGCAGCCACGCGCAGGTAGTCCTCTGTGCCAGTGAAATATCTCCAAGGCCTCCATTTGTCCCTGAACTGTTCCTCTGTGTCCGACAGAGATGCAGAAAGCTCCTCCATACGGTGAATATGGTTGATCTTGGAGAACCATAGGGCCTTGGTTGGGGGCTGTGTCTGTTTCCATAAGGCTGGGATGCAGACCTTGGCCGCGTTAAGGAGTTGCATTGTAAGGGTCTTCTTATATTTCTTTAGGGGCATCTCCGTCAGGTGTAGGAGGCCCAAGGCTGGGTCATCCTTCAAGTCCATGGCCGTTAGGCTTTTAATTGTGGATGCTACATCGTCCCAGAATGGTTTTAGAGTGGGGCATGACCAGAAGATATGTAGCATCAAGCCTCCCTCTGATCCACAGCGCCAGCACACATCTGGAAGAGAGCCAAACATCTTGTGGAGGACCTGTGGCACTCTGTACCAATGAGTATCTTCTAGCCCGCCTCCTGGTATTGACTCGCCATGGACGATTTGTGGACCAGCAAGAGTATCTTATCGATCTGGGCTGGTGTGAATTGCCTGCCCAGGTCACATTCCCAGGCGCCGGATAAAGAGAGGGGTTGGGTCGCCACCCAGGGAGGAGGCTGCCAGAGTATGTCTGGTAGGTTATCCCGTATTACACATCGATTCGAAGGGCGTGAGGTCGCGAGGGGTGAAGTGAGCCTTCTGCAGTGTGGAGAGGAAGTGTCTGACTTGGTGGGTGCTCAGGGTGTCCAGCGGGGGGTCCACCGACTCCGCAATGTCTGTTGGGGAGGGCAAGGCACCCCGTGGCCAAACATCTCTCAATCGCGTCTTTCCCTGTGAAGCCAATCTCCGAACCCCTTTACTCGTTATGCCTGGGATAAAGTCGGGATTCCTAATGATCGGTGTTAAAGGAGAGGGGAGCGGGGCCAGATCCGAGGAGCGCAAGACAGTTCTAGTGACCCCCAACGTCGCTCCTATTAGTGGGTGTTCGCTCATGTCGCTGGGTGGGTCAGCCTGGATCTAGGGCGAAGATACTAGCGGCAAAGAGGCCTCTGCAATCTTGAGGGTTACCCACTACTTGGAGTCTGCATGGCAGTGCCAATCAACCACCAGAGCGAGGTGGGCGGCCCTGTAGTAACTGAGTATGTCTGGTATACACAGACCCCCAAGGGCCTTTGGCAGAGAAAGGGTCCGTAGTTTAATTCTGGCGGGTCTATGTGACCCGATGAAATCTCTGAAAAGGACTCGCAATTGCCCAAAAAAGTCCATGGGGATCCGAATCGGAATGGTTTGTAGTAGTAGAATGGTCATCTTCAACACCGCACAGCGTCCGAACCAGGTGAGAATCAAGGAATGCCAAAGCTTGAGTTCTGCCTTCAGCTTGGCAAGGAGAGGGACAAAGTTGGCCGGGTAGAGGTCCGTCGGATCCGAGGTTACATATATGCCCAGGTATTTGATGGGGGCAGCTGACCAATTAAACTCGAAAGCATCACGGAGCCTGTCCAATGTCGCTGGGGGAGTTGTGACATTCAATGCAGCCGACTTAGCCACATTTATTTTGTAATATGAAAGTTCGCCATACACCCGTAGGGCCTCCAAGATGTTGGGAAGGGAAATGTCGGGAGAGGACACAAAAAATATCAGGTCGTCCGCATAGGCGGCGACCTTATGGTGACCGGAGAGATCCTGGATCCCTTTAATGTCTGGGTTACCTCTAACCGAGCACAGGAAGGGCTCAAGGGTAAGGATGAAAATGATCGGGGACAGGGGGCAACCCTGTCTCGTGCCATTTCCTAGAGAGAAATAATCCGACCTCCAGTCATTGGCTCTCACCGCCGCAGAGGGGTGTGAATATAAAGCAAGAATCCAATGGAGCATATTGGGGCCTAGACCAATATGTGACAGGGTGGCCCGCAAAAAATGCCAGGCCACCCTGTCAAAGGCCTTCTCTGCATCGGTCGATAGTAGGAGCAATGATTTCCGGTGTCTCCGAGCATGAGCTATAAGGTCCAACACGCGAGTAGTGTTATCACGAGCCTCTCGTTGAGGGACAAAACCAGCCTGGTCAAAGTGAACCAGTAGTGGAATATGTGGGAGGAGCCTGTTTGCCAGAATTTTGGAGAATAACTTCAAATCTGAATTTAGCAGGGCAATGGGGCTGTAGCTTCCACATTGAGTAGGGTTTTTCCCCTCTTTGTGGATCAAGGTAATAATGGCCCTAAGTGAATCAACTGGGAGGGTCCCCTCCCCCTTCAATGAATTGAAGGCCCCCAGGAAGTGCGGAGTCAGTGAGAAAGCCCGGTAGTACGCTACTGTGAAACCGTCTGGGCCGGGGGCCTTATTCGGTTTCGATTGCGCTAAGGCTGTGTTGAACTCTTCAGTCGATATCTCAGCCTCCAAAGCCTCTCCGACTTCTTGTACTAATGTAGGCATGCCTGATTGAGCAATGTAATCCCTCGCAGCGGACTCTTGCCTAAGCCGCTCCTCCAGGGAGAGCTTCGGATGGAGATTGTAAAGTCGCCTATAAAAATTGGAAAACACATGAGCGATGTCCTTAGAGGTGTGAACCCTCTTGCCTCTATCATCCACAATGTGAGGGATGAATGTGCGTTTGTACGCAAATTCAAAAATTGAACGCCTCGCCCAATCTAGCTGCCGGATTGTCTGTTGAAAAAGTAGGGTATTCAAGGCCTCCCTAGCCTTAGTCAGGGCGAGAAGGTGAGCCTCCCCAAGTGTGGAGATTCCTGTAGCGAGTACACAAAAGGTTAAAAATATCCGCTGAAATGTTAGAGGTAGGCTTCGAGAGGGACCTCCTCGCCGAATCCGTTCTCAGGCGACGCTCCCTAATGTAACGAGTTAGTCCGTACGGATGTAATCATGTTCTTCAGCCTCTCCGAAACCTCCGACTCTATAGCTGACTTCTCAAGTTGTGTCGGAATCGCGTTAGCTTTGGCTTATTCCGGGGGCCGGGTCTGCCAAAGTGTCATCGCATGATGGCCCGAAAG
>BLSH010439655.1:76272-86392 GCA_018402905.1 Glandirana rugosa
TTGCTTCCTGAGGATGAACAGACATTACTTAATTCTTATGTTGGTTCTGAGGTAGAGGAAGAGAGTAACATGACAAGAAAAAATAACAGGTATAATGAAAGTCACAAAATTAGTATTGAACTCTCTCATACCACTCACCATGTGGGGTGCTGTCACCGTAACCAAACTACTAACTAAAAAAAAAGGTTTATCCCAATGAGAGTTATTGGGAAAGCATAGAGGCTACTATTGGCAACAACGAGTAATGCTAGAGCAAAAATATGTTATATAAAATTGTTTTATTGATAACCAGAGAATAAAAGCCACAGTGTGCTACATTTCCTTTAAAAGGACATCACAGTGTCATCAAGTTACAAGGTGCACCCTGCTAAAGTGCATTTACCATATACAACAGACATGAACACATACACAAAATTACAACACATATACAGTAAAACTTTGGTTTGAGAGTAACTTGGTTTGAGAGTGTTTTGCAAGACAAGCACATTTTTTAACCAGTTGCTTACTGGGCACTTAAACCCCCCTCCTGCCCAGACCAATTTTCGGCTTTCAGCGCTGTCGCATTTTGAATGACAATTGCGCAGTCGTGCGACGTTGTACCCAAACAAAATTTGCATCCTTTTTTTCCCACAAATAGAGCTTTCTTTTGGTGGTATTTTATCACCTCTGTGGTTTTTATTTTTTGCGCTATAAACAAACAAAGAGCGACAATTTTGAAAAAAGAACAATATTTTTTACTTTTTGCTCTAATAAATATTCAAAAATAAAATTAAAAAAAAGTATTCATTGGGTTTGGACGATTTATATTCTTCTACAAAATTTTGGTAAAAAAAAAAAACGCAATCGGCGTTTATTGATTGGTTTGCGCAAAAGCTATCACGTCTACAAACTATGGGAATTGATTTATGGCAGTGAAGGGGTTAACAGTGTTCCCTGGATGTGTTCTAACTGGGGGGGGGGGGGTGGGCTGGCAGGGACATAACAGATCTAACTGATCCCAGTGACAGGGATCAGTAGATCTGGTATGTCCCCCTCTCACAGAACGGAGAACTGCGGTGTTTACATTGGCGGTTCCCCGTTCTGCAGCTCCGCAGGTGATCACGGGTCAGGAGCAGACATCGAGTCCCCCCGACCCGCGGGCACGCCGCACGCGCGTGCCGCCACCATCTGTGAGTGCGCGCCGGGAGCGTGCAAAGGGGCGGACATCAATAGACGTCCACCCGGCAAGTTGTTAAATACATTTTGACATGATATATAAGCTGTCTTGATATAATAGTAGCGTCATGTCACAATTGACTATAAAAGAGAGGAGAGGCTTCACTAAGTGTAACAATATAGTTACACTTAACCACTTAAGCCCTGGAAGGATTTGTTCCCTTCCTGACCAGAGCACTTTTTGTGATTCGGCACTGCATCGCTTTAACTGATAATTGCGCAGTCGTACAAAGATGTACCCAAATAAAATTGACGTCCTTTTTTTCCTACAAATAGAGCTTTCTTTTGGTGGTATTTGATCACCTCTACATCACTTTTGATCACCGCTATAAACAAACAAAGAGCAACAATTTTGAAAAAAAAAAACAATATTTTTTACTTTTTGCTATAATATATATAAAAAAATATAAAAAAAAAACAAGTTTATGACAAAATGTATTCTTCTATATATTTTTGGTAAATAAAATTGCAATAAGCGTTTATTGATTGGTTTGCACAAAAGTTATCGCATCTACAAGTATGAGAATTGATTTATGGGGTTTTTATTTATTTATTTATTTTTTCAAAGGAAGATCGATAGGGCAGAGTGGAGGCATTGAATATCCCAGTGTTTAAGTAGCAAGGGAATTGTTTGGAGAGGATAGAGAAGTTTGGGGAAACTGACCATTTTATATAAATGGCATCTGTGTAAAAGGGATAGTTGGAGGTTGGCCCAATGACTCAGTTCTTGTGTGATTTTTTGAATCGTTGGGAGAAAATTCAGGTGATAGATGGAGGAGGGGGTTTTTCCTATTCTCGTTTAATGATTTTTATTGAATATAACATAGGTACAGATAAATCTACAAATACCGAAGTCACACTGGAAGGTAACAATAAGAATACTTAGGTCACACAAAACCAGAAAATGTATGAGTAAACAAGATGATTATATCAAAGGGAATATCCCTAAGAGAGAGCCTATACTAAAGGAGGCAGATTCTAACCCACAGTACCACCCCAAGTGGGATCATATTGTGGATTGTGCGCTTCCAATCATGCCCACATCAAAAAGGAAATGGGATTCCCCTTATATAAAACCAGAGAGCACCATAAATTTGTCTTGAGACCTACAAGCGGGCTTAGTACAGCTCTATGAATTAGATTAACAATGTTATGGACTCATAAAAAGGCTGACTAATACAAAGAAAAGTAGTGTTTCATTGTAGAAGGGGAAATTTATGGTGTGTTTGAACATATTCCCCTCCCCTACTAAGGGGAAGAGTTATCTTGACCTACAACCAACTTCAACCTACCTGCCAATGTGAATCAGACAACAAACACTACTAAAGGTGAGAGAGAAAAGTAGAACAAAAAGCCTAAAGAGCATTTAAAGCCTTAGTGAGAAAAGAGAAGAGGAAATAGGAGACACCAGGGAGCTAAAATAGATAGCCGAAGCCAGTGGTTCACTGAGGTAAATTCAAGTAAGTTTTCCAAGGACCCCAAATTTGATCGAATTTGGGAGAGGAGTCCAAAATTATATTAGCGCGTTTTTCCTGGGTCATGATCCAGGAGATTTTTTGTTTTGCAGCAGAAAAGGACACTGAGGGCCTTTTCGAGGCTTTAGCAATTGTAATTTTAGCTCCCAGCAAAATAAAGTGGATGAGTCTAAAAAGGGGTTTGGAGAAGCCCTCAGGACTGGCGTTAAGAAGTGCGATTTCCGGGCTTTGGGGAACTGCCTGTCCCGAGACCCTTCTGATCATGTGAAATACTCTGTTCTAGAATCCTCGGACTTGAGGGCATTCCCACCAGGTGTGGATAAAGGAGCCCAGGAGTCTGCACCCTCTGAAACAGAGACCTGACAAATTCGGGTACATAGCAGCTAAACGGGTTGGAACCAGGTACCAACGCATAAAGACTTTCAGGCCAGCTTCTCGCAAAGCTATATTGACCATTCCCTTTAAAGATCTCTGAAACAAGGAGCTCCACCTGTCCGCCTCCCAGCATACATTTAGGTCCTTCTCCCATTTGTTTGCATAAGAAGGTTTATCTGGGCTTTCCGTCAGTGATGCATAGATCAAAGAAATTCCTCCCCTTTGATCATGTAGATCGGAGCACTACTTTTCGTAGGGAGTAACACCTACAAAATCCTTTCTATTCTTCCATAAAGAGGACATGAAATGTTAAATCTGATGAAAACAACATTTTTCGGAGGGAGAAATTTCTAATCTGTTAATGTAATGTGATAAGGAAATAGGGCCCGTGGAGATAAGGAAATGACCTATGCGAAATAGGCCTTTATTGGTCCACCATTGAAAGGCAAGGATTTCCAGGCCCGGAGGGAACCGGGGGTTATTAAATAGGTGGTCAAGGGGTCGTAAGTTCGAAATCAAGTGGGGGGATTTGAGAACGACATCACATAACGCTATTGAGTGGGAGAGGGTGGGTGCGAGAATTGGGGTCTCAACCTGTGGGGGGCCCCCACCAAGAAATCAATAGTGTTTGAGGGAGTTGCCTGTCTCTCCATCTTTGGCCAGTCTGGTTTTTCCCCCTTTGCATAAATGATTGAGAATTGGGGCTAGTTGGGCAGCTTGGAAATATTTAAAGATGTGTGGGAGTCCAAGTCCCCCTTGAGTGCGTCTTCTATATAGATTACTAGCAGGGCATCTATAGCCTTTCCGCCCCCAAACAAAATGCAATATTTGCTTTTGCAAATTTTGCAATTGTTCCTTCCTTATAGGGATTGGGAGAGACCGAAAGAAGTACAGAATTCTAGGAAGAAGGGTCATCTTGATTGAATGAATTCTACCCAGCCAGGAAAGACCCTCCTGATCCCATCTTGAGAGGTCCTCCGAAAGTTTCTTGAATAATGGCGGGTAGTTAACCTGATAAAGTTGATCAATGCAGGCTGCCAGACTAACCCTCAGATATGGAAGTCGATCAGAGTTACAGGTGAACTTGTGAAGTTCCCTGAGACGATGTATCTTAGATTCAGGTATCAAAACATTTAAAGCTGCAGATTTGGACCAGTTCACACAAAGCCCGGAAGCCTTCCCAAATTCCCAAAGAAGTTGAATTACTAAGGGGGTGGAGGTGAGAGGAGAGGTGATAAATAGCAGCAAATCATCTGCGAATAATGCACATTTGTGAATTTGTGTCCCGCATTGGACACCTTTGATAGCTGGATTATCCCTGATGGCAATTGCTAAAGATTCCATTGCAATAGCAAAAATTATGGGGGAGAGGGGGCAGCCCTGTGTGGTTACCTTGGCTATATTAAATTAATCTGAGTAATGATTATGGAGTTTCACTTTGGCACTGGGATTTGAGTAAAGGGCTTTTAAGATCTGGAGGAATTTAGGTCCAAAACCCCACCTACTGAGTACTTTGAACAGATAGTTCCAATCTACTGTGTCAAATGCCTTTTGTAAATCCACAGAAAGAAGGCATCCTTCCTGGTGTTGCCCCCCCTTCCAACCTGAATTTAAAAGGGAGATAACGTCCACCGCTCTACAAATCTGGTCTGGACCTCCTTGCCTGCCAGTCATAAATCCTACCTGGTCCTTATTAACATAATTACCTATGAACCTAGATAATCTATTTGCCAAGATTTTGGTAAGGATTTTGAGGTCATTATTGATTAATGATATGGGCCTATAATTGCTAACATCTGAGTGGTCTTTGCCAGGTTTGGGTATTACTGCTCTATAGGCTGAATTAGCTTCATTTTGCAATGCACACCCCTTACTAAGGGAGTTGAAAAATTTTGCTAGGTAGGGAGCAATAATGGGGCCAAATGCCTTATAATAACCTGTGGAAAACCCATCTGGGCCAGGGGCAGACCCATTCCGGAGATTTTTGATGACCCCAAGAATTTCTGCTTCAGTAACGGGTTGTTCAAGGGATTTTATGTGATCCCTATTAAGTTTAGGGAGAGAGATGTTATTTAGGAATGAGGCGAGGGAATGTGGAGAAGTTGTGCTACCCGGGGCGTAAAGATTTGCGTAAAATGCTTTGAATGCGGACATAATTCGTTGGGGGTTCTGAGTTAGTTCCCCCGGTGGAACCCTCACTCTCGGAAATGAAAAGGTCTGGAACCTGGGGGAGAGCCTGGCAGCCAGTCTAGGGCCTATTTGGTCCTTTTGCATATAAAAATTGACTTTAGACCATTGTATTTGTTTTTCGGTAGTGGTAGTCAGGGCTAAATTCAAGGCGACCCTTCCCGCTTCGATTGAGGGGTCGGTTTCTGCTTATGAGATTTAGAGAGGGCATATAAGTCCCGCTCTAATTTCTCTAATTCAGTCCTCTATCCCCTTCTACATCTTGCTGAAAGTTGTATAATTTTACCCCTAATTACCCCCTTATGGGCTGCCCAGAGAATAGCGGGGGATACTTCTCTGTTGTCGTTCAAATGAAAATATTCATTGAGTTCTTTCTCTAATAATGAGCAATGAACCGGATTAGATAGCAGTGTTTCATTTAAGCGCCAGTGGGACCTCCCCTTTTAGCAAGATCAGCTTTGATTTGTATTATGACCTGCGAATGGTCAGACATGGGGGAATCCTTGATATAAGCTTTAGGGATCAGGGGAATATTATGGATCGGAACAAAGACATGATCTATTCTTGCGAGAATAATGCGTGTAGTCCCTAACCCTTGGGTTAAGTTCTCTCCAAATATCCACCAGTCCTACCGTATTTAAAAGCTTGGCGAGTTTCAGACTATGCTTTGGAGGACGGAGTGAACGTGGGTGACCAAACCCTGATTTATCAATCATACTATCCAATGTCATATTCAAATCGCCCCCCATTATCACAGAGCCTTCAAGATGGGATGAAATAAGGTTAAACATTGATTGGAAAAAGCCTAATTGGCCCTGATTTGGGGCATAATATGAGACAAATGTAAATATAGCACCCCCTATGACCCCCTTCAAGAGATTGAACCTACCCTCTGGATCCTTAATTTCTTTGTGGGGTGAAAAGGCTATGAGCTTCGCTAGAAAGACTCCCACTCCTCTAGTCTCGTCCGAGGCATTAGCTAAGAAGAGTTGGGAAAACTTAGAATGGATAAACCCAAGAGAAAGAGAGAACGGAAGTGTAGGGAAAGGATAGCAGTAGCATGAGTTACAGGAAGGATCCAGCGGGCCCCTCAGCAGCCCGAGGCTGGGGGATCGAAAGAATGCCCCCAGTCTTTGGAAAAAACAGTAGCATAGCCGCCAATACGGCGGAAATACATCTGTCCGTGAGAATACCAACATAAGTATCCCAGAGACAGAGGGAGGAGCATGACATCCGCCCCGGCCAATTCCCAGACATTGAACAAACAATAAGAGAGTAGTATCTCCCCAAAGATATAACATGAGTAACTGAAATTTTTTTTAAGGTAAACATACATAGACCTACCCGCATAAGTGACATGAAGTCCCCCCCCCTTCCCAGAATAACCAAGGAGAGGAGAACCGGGCGAGAAGGGAACACTGGGAAGAAAAAACCTCAGTGAGTGACCTCGAAAGGTAAACATGGGGCCCCCCACCAGTGGCAATATGAGACTTAAAGGTTAAAGAGTCACTGTCCTCTAAACAAGGGAGAGTTGCAATCCCAACGCTGCTACTGGAGATCATGGGGGGTGTGAGTCTTTGGAACGCTTGGATTGTTGGTTCCTCCAGATCGGGGTTATAGGGCTCTGCGGGGAGGGACATTTGGAAGCACTAGCAAATTTATGTGAAAGTGCGGAGGAGGAGTCCAGGGAGCTGGACTAGCACCTGTTCTCCCTCCTGAAAAGTTGAAAAACCGCGAGTCTTGCTTTTGAAGGTAAAGGACAAATGGAAGGGAAATGACCACCAATATTTGATGGACAATTTTGAAAGCACTTCCAGCAGTGGTTTTAAAGATCTTCTTTTCTGGATGGTGGAGGGGGATAGATTCGCGAAGATTTGTATGGGGTGACCCTGAACGGAAAGATTGGCAGAGTTTCTAGAGACCTTCATGACTTCCTCCTTAACACAATAAAAGTGAGGTTTCACCACTATGTCTCTGGGTAAGCCATCAGAACGTGGGGGCTGGAGTGCTCTGTGCACCCTATCTAGCTCCAGGCAATGATCCTGGATGCCCGGTATTGAGACTTTGACAAACTCGGTTACCGCAGCACGGACGTCAGTGATGGACTCGGGGAGGCCCCTAATTCAGAAATTATAGCATCTAGAGTGGTTTTCCAGATCGTCAATTTTGGACATGCCATTTTCCAGTTGATCTTGTAGGTCTTGGATCCTAGCAATGTTCTGGTTGGTTCTGGTGACCGTTTGGTCAGTTTTAATTTCAATGGTGTCAATCCGGGTACCCAAGTTTTGTAGGTCAGTCTGTTAGACAGATGTAATTTGGGATGCTGTGTCAGACCTCTGGATAGCATCTTGGAAAAAACCTCCATCATCATCTGGAAGTCAGGGGGAAGAGATGAAATGTGGGAATCCGGGGAACCCTCATGAGAATGGCCGGAAGCCTGATCCTTGAGAGGAGTTGTTATCAGTTCATCTAATGTTCTCTCCAGGAGGGAAACTGTGGAAGCAGGTGACAAAATCTGGGCGGAAGGGAGGGTCCCCGGTGGAGGACCTGGCGATGGGAGGATCTGAGAACCCCCTGCAGTCCCAGCCTCCATGTCCTCTCCTCTGTCCCCCATAACCTGATGAGACCTGGGAGTGTTGTGGAGGGACTTTGATGCCGGGTTATTGAAACCTGGTTTGCGGGAAAGATACCTCCGGGCAGAGCCTGATTGCATTAATGTGTATCTATGGAGTAGGATTAAAAAAAAAAGAAAAAAAGAAAGGGCTCCCCCAAAAGGCACTGGGATGGGAGCAGATTTAAAACTTATTGGGACCCCCTTCTGGAGCGGGGCTGATGGCCTGGTGATTGAGAGGGCAAATGTGTAGGACCCCTTATAGTAATTGGCAGAGGCCGCTTCGGGTGGGCTTAGGTTCCAAACAACTGCTAGGCCGCAGGCAATGTCCTCCTGGAAGCCTGCTATTATTTAAGGCCCCAAGCTCTATGGAGTTTTTTTGTATATAAGCCCAAAAGTGTGACAGACTGACATCTGTGGAGTGGGCTCAGCCGAGCTTTAATAATCTCACAGTCCGTAAAGGGTAGGCCCGAGCCACGGCCTCTCCTAGGCAGCCGGGACCAGGTGCGGATACCTTACCCGTTCAAGTGACGAAGGGCCAGAGGAGGGACCAGGCGGGTACCGGGCTCCTTGGAGGGAGATTCACCCGTGTTTCCCCGTCCTCAATCCGGGTGCGGGAGGTGGATAGGCCCGAGCCCGGCCTTGCATAGACGGCCGGGGCCGGGCTCTTTGATTATTTGTTTGTTAACGGCGACCCGATCCCCGAATGTTCTCCCTCGGCCGAACCCTCGTCCCCTGTGATGGAAGAGGGGAGATCCAGGCTCCAAACCTAGCTTCGGATGTCCAGATGGCCGAGATGGATCGGAGCTCCGGGCTCAAGCAGCCATCGCCGAAGCTCCGCGCATGCGCACTCGGTTTTTCCTATTCTTATGCCCAAGTAGGTTATGTGTGCTTTAGCTATAGGGAAAATCGAGGATGCCCACGAAGGAGAGTGTGAGTGAAAGAGTGGCAGGAATTCACTCTTGGAGAAATTTATGCGCAATCCCGAACAAAGCCGGAACCAGGAGAAGGTTTCTTGTATAAAGGGCATGTCTTCGCTTGGGTTTGCAGAAAAAATCAATATGTCGTCGGCAAAAAAAGCAGTTTTTAGAGTTTGTGAGCCAATTTGGACTCTGCTGAGTTTGGGATGTGCATTTAAATATCGGGAGAGCGGTTCTAATGCCAGATTAAAAAGAAGTGGGGAGAGGGGGCAGCCCTGTCTGGTACCCTTGTGGAGGCAGAATCAGAGATATGTCCTGCAGTGACTACATTCGCAGAGGGGGCTGAATACATTGCATTAAAGCGGTAGTAAGCCCATGCATTTAACAGGTTAAAAACCAGTCACATTTCCGGCACGTGCCAGAAATGTAACCCTCCCATTGGTTGGGCTCTAAACCAAACTGTCAAACCATCCAATGGCTGGTGTCATAGCTGATCACATGTGCAGCATCATGGCAGTTGTAGATTAAACAGAGGCCAAGATGGCAGCTTCCTTGGCTGATAATGATAGGAGGGTTTACTACCACTTTAACAAGATGGCAGAAAGAGCCATAAAACCCAAATGCTGGTAGGACCATACTGAGCCATTGGAAACTCCCATTATCGAATGCTTTTTCCGCATCTAAGGTAATGATCACCGGATCTCTGACAGACTCTGCCCTTACCCATTCCAGGACCCAGGAACTTTCCTGATGTTCGAGGTGGCAGACCTACCTTGTGTAAAGCAAGTCTGTGCTGGTGTAGGAGGGAGGACATGAGGGGGGCTAGCCTGTTCACTATTACTTTAGAAAGAATTTTGGAATCTAGATTCAGAAGGGAGAACCTGGATCTAAGGGATCTTTGCCTTTATTTGGGATGAGTTTGATATGGGCTTGGTGACCCGTGGGTAGATAGGGGTCCCCGTCTAGGATTCCCTGCTAAACTGATTTAAGTGTTGAAATTATAGTGGGTGCTGCCATTTTGTAAAAGTCAGAAGAGAAGCCACCTGGGCCTGGTGCTTTGCCTGATATGAGTGATTTGAGTGTGTTGGAAATTTCTAGATTGGTTAAGGGAGCATTGAGGTCTGAGAGGTGTGATTGGGGGATGCTTTTTGTGGAAAGGCTGCAGCTTTTTCCTCATCTATGGGTTCTTGGCTATAGAGGGAGGCATAAAAGTCTTTGAGCATTGAGTTGATTTTTCTGGGTGAGGAGGTGATGTTCCCTGACTTATCTTTGAGAGAGGCTATGTGAGTCGTTGTGTAGGGGCCTTTGCAGAGGCGAGTGAGTAGTTTGTCTGGTTT
>BLSH010439655.1:198388-209785 GCA_018402905.1 Glandirana rugosa
CTTATCTTGTCTTTTCCCTCCTTCTCTTACCAGTTTGGAGCGATTGAGATGGCTTGCTGGAGGAGGGGGGGGGAGGGGAGGGAGGAGGGGGGGGCTGTCAAGCTCCGGTATCAGTCCTGTGTAGGTTTTTCGCCAAAGGGCAGACAAATGGGAGGGGGGGCTATAGAAAGCAGGAGTCCACGATGAACAGACCTGCTCGGGGAACCTGGAGCACAAATATTGGCTTAGGCCAACAGGGTATAGTCTTGTGCAACCGCCATTCCCTGTAAGTGGTTAGTTTGTGCTTGAGTGTGTGGGACTTAATTTGGTCTCGTTCCCATGTAACATTGCAGTCATTTGTCTATCTTGCTAAGTGTGGTTCCGATCTTTCTTGGGATCTGTGTCAAGTATGGCCCATTTTGAGGGGTAGGTTTGGGTAAGGGTCGGGGTGGAGGAATAATTTGATTTGATGTCATAGGCCTGGTGTTCCATCTCTGGGAGAGGTTGCTTACTGTTCGAACGACAGGACTTGCGGCAGCAGGGGTGGGAACGGTCTCCATGCATTCTTGATGATGTCCGATGATTCTTATCTCTGGATCTATGCCTGGAAGTATAAGAGACAGGTAGGCAGGTGCAAGAAACGGGGGTGACTTTGAGGGGGGTAGTGATGTGAAGCGATAGATTATGGGGGCAAGAGCAGGAGCGAGAAGTTTCTTGAGGCAAAGAGCTTTGATATACAAATGTTTGTGGCTCCCTTACAGTTGTGGGGTAAGTTTAAGTTTACGTTTATAGAATGCAGGGGGATGTCCTGTGGTAGAAGATGATGTTGACCTGTAACATTGGGCTACAGGTTCCAGGCAGCTGGGAGGAGGGTATGTTAATTGCGTCTGGGTCTCCTGTGTGCCAGAGAAGCAGGTATGTTGTCGTCCCTAGGAGGACGCCTGTGTGGCGGAGGTGGAGAAGGGTTGGATGCACGTCTGCCTCTCCTACGGGTAGGTGTCATGTCCCTCCTGTGTATTTCCATTGGTTCTTCTTGGTGGTATGGTGGAGGGTTGGGATCAAGTAGCCAGTTGTCAATGGCCACCCGTGGGATCCCTAATGTGTCACAGAACTCAGGAATGTCTTCTGGGTGTCTCAGATAAGCAATTTTGGCTCCAGTGCCTGCTTGCAAGCAGAAGGGGAACTTCCATCTGTATGGCAGGTTGTGGTCTCTGAGAGTGTCCAGCAGGGGTCTCAGTGCTCTGCGTTTAGTTAGTGTTATGGGGGAAAGATCTTGAAATAATTTTACCTCACTGCCTTGGTGTATAATGCGGCCTCGGAGTCTGGCCTGTCTCATTACGTCCTCTTTCAAACGAAAATCAACCAGACATCCAATTATGTCTCTGGGGGGGGTCAGTGTCCCTTCCCTTTGGGCATAGGGCTTGGTGAATACGTTCAAATTCGAGTTTCTGGGGGTCTGCCCAACAAGTCATTAAAGATGGAGGTCACTGCCTGTGTGATTTGATCGCTATCAATTGTCTCAGGTAGTCCTCTGATTCTTACATTATGTCTGTGGCATCTATTCTCCAGGTCCTCAATGCTTCTGTGCATGTCCCTTAGATGCAGTGTTTGTTCTGACAGTGTGCGCCTGTGGGCCATGATGGCTGCCTCATGCCTGTCTACTGTGTCCTCAATATCATCCATGCGGTTCGCTATGGCCTGCATGTCCAGCCTTAGATCTGCAATGGCAGCGAACAGTGTGGATTTAATGTCCGCTGCTATGCCCCTGAGATCATCCATGCAGATAGCCTGTTGTGATGGGGCCGCTGCTGTGCCACTGTGTAGGCCTGGCCGCTGTGTGTGGGGGCTGCTCTGACTCACCTCCACTCCCTGGCTTGAGGCCTGTGGCGGTGCTGTCTCCCTGGAGCGGGACCTTGAGCGGAGCATCGCCGGGATGTTTGACCTCAGCTGCGTGTCGGGCGCCCTGGGTGATCTGGAGCGGGCAGAGTCAGACTTCCCCATCTCTGTCCCACTGTAGAAGGTGTCGTCGGTCCGGGCAAGCTTCGTGGACGGCTGTGGAGTGGCGGAGCTTGAGGTCTATGCGGCCATCTTCGACGGAGTCCAAGCCACACCCCCCCGATACAGATATTATAATGTGTACAAATAATCCCAATAATATCTTTGGAGCACATAGCAATGTGTGTCATCTCCCAAAAAAAAAAACAGCATGCCCCCCTTGAAATGCACACATTCATACTGAGAATTTCAGGTCTAGTATGAATTTTAAGGGTCACCCCAAAGTCCATGTCAGACCCTTTGATCCTGGTATAGATTTTAAAGAGGAACTCCTCACAAAAAAGGAAGAAAATAAATGTAGGGTGTCCCCCCCAAAACCCATACCAGACCTTTATCTAAGCACGCAGCTTGGCCAGGAAAAGCTGGGGATAAGCACACACTTTCCCCCTCTTGAACCATAACAGGCACATGCCCTCAAAGGGAAGTTACCTTCTCTGAGTGGATCTGTAAAGCACATTGTCCCCATGTTGATGGGGATATAGGCCTCTTTCCCACAACTAGAGTTGAGCGAACACCTGGATGTTCGGGTTCGGTGGGTTCGGCCGAACTTCAGGAAAAAGTCTGGGTTCGGTACCGAACTTGACCTGAACTTTACCCCAAACCCCATTGAAGTCAATGGGGACCCAAACTTTTCGGCACAAAAATGACTTTAAAAAAATCCTGGAAAGTGCTAGAGGGCTGCAAAAGGAAGTAAAATGATTTTAGAACAATAATCTGTCCCTTAGAGCAACAGCAGGAACCTGACCCTATAGGAATAGGTGATGATTTTAGAACAATAATCTGTCCCTTACAGCAACAGCAGGAACCTGACCCTATAGAACTAGAAGATGATTTTAGAACAATAATCTGCCACTCTAAGCAGTAGACTCTACCTAGTCCAGTCAGATCATTCTGTAATGCAGGATGAGATCTGCAATCTGTCCCTAAAAGCAGTAGTAGAAGTAATCTCTACCTAGACCACAATCAGATCGTTCTGTAATGCAGGATGAGATCTGCAATCTGTCCCTAAAAGCAGTAGTAGTAGTAATCTCTACCTATCTATCTATCTGCAATCTGTCCCTCACAGCGCCGGCAGCATCCTCTCCCTACACTACCCAGAGAGCATGTGACATGCAGCACTAAGTGACTCCAGCTTATAAAGAGGCTGGGTCACATGATGCACTGGCCAATCACAGCCATGCCATTAGTAGGCATGGCTGTGATGGCTTCTAAGGGCAAACCAGTGAAATGCTTGTTGATTGGCTGCCCTGCAGCTATTCAACATGCATGATCAAATACCCGAACCCAGAACCCAAAACCAAACTTTTTTCAAATGTCCAGGTTCGGGTCCGGGTCACCGACACCCCAAAGTTCGGTACGGACCCGAACTTTACAGTTCGGGTTCGCTCAACTCTCCCCACAACCCTGGCAAGAAGTTGTGGGGGTCTGCATTCAGGGGGCTTATCAAAGTCTGGAATCCCCTTTAAAAATTAAGACGTCCACATATACTACATCTCCTATGCGAATAGAGCCACAATTCATTAACACAAAGTCAGTTGTAAATAAACACACACACACAATTTTTGACAGGTCATTTAATGAAAAGAAAAAACAAAAAACAAGAATAAATAAAAAATGTCCCACAATGTAAATGCACAATTAATTATATTGGCCAGTAAGGTAGATCCATGTCAATCCCAGTGTCAGACACCTGTCCAGCTCAGGGAAGCATGGCTTTTTTTTCCCTACGCCAATGGCTGCTTATAAAGGATGCATGCACTGTACTGTCACCATTTGAGAAGGCAACAAGGATGGTGAGCCGAGACAATGCATTCATCAATGACACTATCCCTCTTGTGTTCCTGCGGGAGCATACTCTGCATGGCATTATGAACAGGGCACTCGAGGCAGAGCAGCAGGAAAAAGAGTAGGACTTCCTTTCCTCTCTAGGCCGGCTTTATGCAGACACCATTCTTGTGGCACCATAGAACACACAAAAGGAGAGGGAGGAGGAGCAGGAGCAGAAGGATTCTGGCAGTTTTGGAGGCATTGAAGCAGAGGATGACATATGTCAATATTTAGGAGATGGTTTTCATTCCCTAGAAATCTTGGGAGTAGTATGTGGCTGGGAGTAGGCAGTTCCAGATAGTGTAATTCTCAGTGACCCCGAGGACTCTGCTTCTCATGCCTCTGCAAACTTGCGGTGTATGGGCTCCCTGATTCTTCAAAGCCTGCGAAAGGACCCGAGAATTTTTGACATCAAAGAGAAGGTTCATTATTGGTTGGCAACCCTCCTTAACCACCGTTACAGGGGGAAAGTCTTGGAACTCATCCAGCCCTTGCAGAGGGAGTGCAGGATGAAATATCTTGAGGACACCTTGAAGAGGAGTTTATCACATTTTGGGAGTGCGCACGCATGGGTCTCCCAGCATGGCTGCTTGAGCCGGGAGTTCCGCACTACCGCCCGACATCGGAGCCCGCCCTGACTCCACAGCCCAATGAATTTTCCCCAGAATGGAGGATCCGGTCCCCAAGGCAGGGCAGCATCTCCCCTGCATGTCTGCACCGACCGCCCGGAAGGATCTAAGCCTACTTTTCGCCGCGGCCTCATCTATAGGGTGTACCAAGATAGCCGCTGCTCCGGCCGCAGCTACAGGAAGCGTGGAAGGCCTTCGTTCGGACAGTCTGAGCTGCACTTTGCGCCCTGATGCCAGGCAAGTGCTCTCCCCTGCTGTACTAACTTATACCCCAGGGGCACAGGGTGGCATCTTACAGTACCCCTTCCTCCACAGAATCGCTGCTAGGCCGAATTCAGGGGGAACTTTCCTCACCTCCACTGGGGCCTAATAGTCCAGCACCAGCATCACCCAGCCCCTCCAGCCCTAACATCTCTTTACAAGTAGAAGATCTCTACCACAAATTCTTTGCTCTTCTGGAAAGGGGTCTAGCAAATAAGGTTGCCACTATAACAGGAGAGATCAAATCGGATTTTCAAATGCTAGGGGTCCTGATTGAGGAAACTGAGAACAAGCTAGAATCAACTGCGGCAATCTAGAACCAGAATTCAGATCTTATCGGCTCCCTACAAGATCAATTGGACACGGCCCTCTCGAGAATTGACGACCTAGAAAATAGGTCTAGACAATATAATTTTAGAGTGAGAGGCCTTCTGGAGGAGATCAAGGACATCCCTGACGCAATACAAAACTTGATCACTAACCTATTACCGGACACTCCTAAACACCGTTTGGAACTGGACAGGGCCCACAGAGCTCTAGGACCCCTTCAGAAGGATGGCATCCCAAGAGACATAATCGTCAAGCCCCATTTTTACGCTATAAAGGAAGGGGTCATGAGACAGTCCAGAACCACTGCCAAGATCCTCTGCAAAGGGCACCGTGTTCAAATCTTTGCCGATCTTGCTCCATCTACAATCCATAAAAAGGAGAGCTTTGAAACCTCTTCTAGCAGTGTTAATGGAGAAGGAAATCGGGTACAAGTGGTCCTTTCCATTCGCTGTTAAATTTCCCCTCAAAGATCGGGAGTATGCATTCTCCTCTCTACAAGAAGGGGAGAGACTCTTCCTCCACCTGAAACTGATTTCTCAGGAATCCGATATGGACATCTCCAACAACACCAGCTCGTCCAAGAGACATTCTCCCACCAGCCCCAGGACCCCTCTCTGGATGAAGTCCAAGACAAAGCGAGCAAAAGAGAATGGGCCCCCATGACCTGGGTCCCAGGCGAGAAATACTTGGCTTCTAATTTGTAGAACTTCTTCTCGGGGAAAATGCTCACTCCCCAGACTTCCCCTTCTGGTCTCGGTCTTTCTATAACCTTTTTTTTTTTTTTTTCTCTCCCTTCAAGGGGTCTCCACGGATCTATGTCCCCCCTCCGCCTCTAACAAGAGCTTTGGACTCATGTTAACTTTTTTTGTTAGGTCTGAAGGACCATGGTTCAGTTCACATTTACTTTCTGTTCATGATGTTTAAAGGTCTTGATACAAAGTCTCTCCAATGTCATAGATTCAAGGTGAGGGGGAGGTGCACATAAACATCCTCCCATACTTCTCGGGTCCACTTGTTCCACCCTTTTTGGCCTGGCCTCCTTTGGGGAGGTCCCTGACGGGGGAGACTTCCTCCCGACTATCCAGAGGGGGGGTGGTCTCCGCGGGCGGGGATCAGAGGGGTTGGCAACTGGTCCTCCCTCGGTAGGCGGTAACCAAGGCTTGTGGTCAGTTCTAAGACCTTGTATGAGATCAGACTACATGTTCTCATATTATTTTCTCAATGTTAATGATTTTTCTTTCACAGGGCTCCATGGCGGGGGGTTGTCCCCCTGCGCCTCCGCCTATCTCTGACCTCTCAAGGCAGTCCAGAGATGGGCTGTCTGGCGGTACTAGCCAGACTTTTTGTTCTATATCAAAGGGTGTCCAGGGGGCTCTATTTTTTCTCCCCCCCCCGGTCACAAATCCTTTAGTTGGACAAAATGGCCCTCTTTAGGGGTACTTATTAGTCGAGTTTGGTTCACAATGTTTAACACCACCTTTTTTGCATTTCTAACCTCACCTTTTCTTCCCCCTCTTTCTTCCTTCTTACTTTCTAGAGTGGATGCTGATCAGTGCTCTGTCTTCAGGACGCGCTCTGGATAAAGGGAACATCCAGGAATGGGTGAGTGACCGTATTAACACAAGCACCCACTGCACCAAAAAGGATGGCTGACGACCCACACATCCCTATCAGGGTCGCCACCCACAATGTACAGGGACTTAACTCCCCTTTGAAACGCAAAAAGATTTGTGACCACTATAAATCTCTGAAATTAGATATCCTAATGCTCCAAGAAACTCACTTTCCAGCCCAATACAACCCTAAGTTCATCCACTCCTATTTTCCACACTTTTTCTTAGCTAATGCTGAATCTAAAACCAAAGGAGTAGGTATCTTATTCTCCAAACACTGCAACTTCACTTGGCTATCAGATGTTAAGGACCCAGAGGGCAGGTATATTCTAGTAAAGGGTACTATTGACGGGCAAATCATCTCTCTGATTTCTTACTACGCCCCCAATAAGGGTCAGCTGAAGTTTTTCCAGAAAATGCTAGCGGCCCACTTTCCCTTGTTAGAGGGTACAATAATATTTGGAGGTGACTCTAATATGGCCTTCTACCAATCTCTGGATAAAACAAGACCCCTGGGTAATCAACTTTTGTGCCCAACTAGAGTCAGCCTACGAATAGCCAAACTCCTCCATTCATATAACTTAATTGATGTATGGCGGGATAAACATCCCTCTAGTAGGGATTATACCCACTTATCCAGCCCTCACAATTCATATTCTAGAATTGACCATCTGTTAACTCCCTTTTTTACCTTACCATCTGTATTGGAGGCCCACATTCATGACACAGTCCTCTCCGATCATTCTCTAGTGTCCATGTCTATCCGCATCCAGTCCAGAATGTTTCCTAAACCGCACTGGAGACTTAATGAATCGTTACTTACCGACCCAGTAAATGTCACCGAAATCGATAAAAGTCTCCAAGAATACTTTTCCACTAACACAGGTGATTCCTCAGTAGAATCAGTTTGGGCTGCCCATAAAGCCTTTATTAGAGGTAAATTTATCCAGTTGGCATCCAGAATCAAAAAAGAGAGAGAATTCTCTTTGAAGAAGCTGGAGGAGTCTTTCACAGCAATTAAAGCAGAACACAAGGCGCACCCCTCAGTCTCTTTTGGATAGACTGGATAAGGTGAAATTAGAGCTTAATCTGGCACTCACAACGAAAGCATTCGTTGGTCCAAGAATAAATTCTATATTCAGGGAAATAAAATGGGTTCCTTATTGGCAAGGAAGCTTACCCCCCGTGTTAGGCATCTATCTATGCCCAAAATTAGGGTGTACGGTAACCACCCATCCTCCAACCCCAACATAATTATTGGGGCCTTTCAAAAATTTTATGAGAACCTATATAGCCCCGGGACAGACGAGAACGCAGAAAACATAATTAGGTTCTTGGGTGACATTCCACTTCCCCTTCTCTCAGACCAACACAGAGATGTAATGGATGAAATAATATCTGAGGAGGAGGTGATGGAGTTCATCAAGGATCTCAAACAAGGTTCAGCCCCCGGACCCGATGGCCTCCCAGGCCCCTACTATAAAACATTCGCCAAAACACTGGCTCCGCATATAGCAAAATTTTTTAATTGTAAAATTAAAGGGGACCCTGTCGAGACACACCTAAACACAGCATATATTACTGTTATCCCTAAACCTGAGAAAAACCCAGAAGATATAGACAATTATCGTCCTATTTCCCTCATAAATAATGACTTGAAAATTGTAACTAAAATAATGGCGAACCGTCTAGCTTCATTCATAGGTCTATACATTCGCAAAGATCAGGTGGGTTTCATACCAGGTCGTCAGGGTCCCGACCAAGTCAGAAGGGCAATCAATATAGTTTCCATACTTCAATCCAATTGGACAGGAGGGCCGGTTCAGAATGGGATGCTGCTCTCCCTGGACCTATGTAAGGCGTTTGACTCAGTTTCATGGACCTATCTGTTTTCCCTTCTGAAGCATTGGGGATTTGGGGAGAGGTTCCTAGGCCTCATCAAAGCGCTTTACTCTTTCCCACAAGCTATGATTAAATTGCAAGGATTTTATTCCAAATCCTTTCCAATTAAAACAGGCACTAGGCAGGGCTGCCCATTATACCCGTTACTATTCGCTATTGTGATAGAGACTCTTGCCATAGCCATTAGAGAAAATCAAGACATCAAAGGGGTGCGGTGCGGACAGCAGGAGCACAAATGTGGATTATTTGCTGATGATCTACTAGTCTTCATAATCTCTCCGATGTCCTCTCTCCTCATTTTATGTCAGCTCCTTAGAAATTTCTCGGAGATTTCGGGACTCCGGGTTAATTATACTAAATCCCAAGCCCTAAATGTCTCTCTTCCCCCTGAGATAATTGCTAATCTCAAGTCGGATTTCAGGTTTAGGTGGAGTGTTACCTCGATTAAATACTTGGGGATTAACCTCACATCTAAATATGAAACCCTTTATTGTAGTAACTATCCTCCGATGTTTCGCAAGCTCGAGGATGATCTCAAGCTCTGGTCTAAGCAGGATATCTCATGGCTAGGGAGAGTTAACTCAGTGAAAATGACCTTGCTGCCTAGACTCCTCTACCTTTTTCGTTCTTTACCAGTCCCAATCCGGAAGGATCACCTTGCCTCATTTCAAAGTAGAATCCTTAAATTCATCTGGAGGAACTCTGGGTATAGGATCCCCCAAAATTCCCTCTTTCATCATAGAAGGAGGGGTGGACTAGGTCTACCACATCTAATGAAATATTTTCTAGCTGCCAGGCTGGCACAATTGTCTTCTATCTACTCTAGGCAGGAGAGGCAGGACTGGATGCGGATAGAGAAGCAGGCCACTCCACGGCACACATTAGATTTTCTCCTCTGGTGTTCTCCTAAAGATAGACCACCAATTTTAGCCCCTACACTTTCTAATGAGCTGGCACTCTGGGATAAAATCAGACATCTTCCGTCTTTAGTGTCCTCAGTCAAACCTTTAGCACACATATTTCATAACCCAGATTTCCCCCCGGGGTTGAATATTAAAGCCTTTCAGTGGTGGCTGAACAAGGGGTTGTTTCGCATAGGACACTTCTTCACGGCTACCGGCCCAATCACTCTCAAATACTGTGTAAACAAATTGGAGCTCCCCAACTCAGAGAAATTTAGATTTGACCAAATATCCAATTTTCTACATAAAATTTGGAGAGATAAACCACTCCCCCCCCAGTTTTACGGATTATGAATGGTGGTGTGGTCAGCCATCACTGCAGAAGGGTGGTATCTCGGTCATCTACGAAGCACTCACTCTTCCCGTTAAGAAATCAGCATTTATGATTAACTGGGAATCGGACTTTCGTTTTGAATGGGACCTTGATAAGTGGCAAGCGGCCTGCTTCAAATCTTACAAGGGCATCATAAACACCACTATTTCTGAAGCCAGTTTGAAAGTAATGATGAGATAGTATCTCACGCCAGTTAGACTGCATAAATTCTACGCAACGGTTGATCCTCTGTGCTTCAGGGGTTGTCTCCTTCAGGGCACCTTGGCCCACGTTTGGTGGGAGTGCCCAAGAATACGGTCTTATTGGTCCAAAAATTTTTCTCTTATTCAAAAGGTTACAGGATGCAAATTACCAAGGTACCCTACTATCGCCCTTTTAAACGAATATATACCCAATACTACAAAATCTATCAGGAAATTGATTCATTTCATACTTCTGGGAGCCAAGGTTACTATAGCAAGAGTGGGTCTATCTAAAAGCAGCTATTCGAAAAACCTCCTGGTTAATGACACAAGAGAGGTTAGCTAGCATCTTAACAGATAATCTCCACAAAGTTGAGCTGATTTGGGAACCATGGGCGAATTATGTTGGAGTTTCTCTTATTCCTGGCATCCCAGGGCCCCAACCTACCTGAGCTAATGACAGAGTCAGCATAAATTTTGCTTGATCCACTCTCTACAAGGCTTTTCTCTCCTTATCTTTCCCTCTCCTTATTCCTATCCTTTTCTTTATCTCCCTCTTCGTGCTATCTGCTACTACTTTGTTCCAAAGGGCGGTAGGGAACATATGCATTGGACAGAAGATCAAAGCTTCCATGACGGTTCTTTTACGACCTAGCAGAGACAACTTTGGGTTTCGAACGGGATTTGTATCCCTCTGGAACGGTGATAGGGGGAGAGGAGGGGGAGTTCCCATCTCTTGGCACAGCTTGTTCCCATCGGGGGTGCCGAGAGTCTGGGGGATCTCCCTCCGAGTCTCTCCTCTCCAGATATGCCTAAAAGTGAATGTAAGGAGGGGTACCTATCCTACTAGACCTAATCTGGAGGGCACCATCTTAGTTTCATGGTCCCTGCAGATGATGGACATTGATAACATCCTATTTCCATAAGCTCCTTCTATTCGACTCCAATGTCTCTCACGATTTTATGCTCTCCCTGCTAGTCTGTTAGACTCTCTATGCTTTATCACACGTGTCCTTTCAGGACCTAATTGAATTTTGGTTAATTTGTCCCAAGGCTTCCAAGAGAACCCCAGGCGGTGAGGACCGGTTGGGAAACTCGGGCACAGTGGGATTAATTCTCTACAAGTTTTTCTATTTACATTACCTGATTTCTTAATTTTTATAATAAGGTTCTTTATGAGTTCTGGCTGTTAATGACCTTCATCTGTCCCTCTGAAGGAATGTCAGGGCTTAATGATACTGTATTCAACCCCCCCAACTTATGTCATAGTAATTCGGGACTGTAAGGAAGTCTCCCTGTCTACTTCCAGTAATTGTCGGTCTT
>BLSH010439655.1:215002-228880 GCA_018402905.1 Glandirana rugosa
TCAAGTCTATCTCTCTGTTCGACAAGGTAGTGTATGTAATCTAAAAGATCAAACCCAGGGGGGGTCTCTGGTGAGCAGGTAGGAGAGGGGGTAAGAGAGCGTTCGAAACCGGAAGACCCTTTTCAACGTCTTAAGAGGGTGGGACCAGAGTCTGACGCTAGGAGAACCGGTGTATAAAGTGTCGGGGCTGAAGGGTGGTCCCGAGCTGTAGTTTAGGAAGTTTACCACCAACCTGTTCCCTAACATGACTTAGCTGGTGAAGGAGAGGAGTTCCCCAGGAAAGAGAAACTCAGTAACCTATTCTGTTGACCTCGAGGGATCATACCTTGTAAAATCTAAGTCTGTGGAAAGAGTGAAGGACGTCTTCTAAACCTTTTTATTTCGTTGGGGGGGTATTAATGGAGTATACTTGTCACCACATCAACATGAACGTAGCTTTACTGGTAGGGAGAGCTAGTAACTAGTAGATGACAGAAGTGCCATCCCTTTGGTCCATGGCCTGTCCACACCACTGTTCATATGAGGTAATTATGGGGGGGTTGCTTTATTTTTCCAAATCTTCTGCAGGAAGTGAGAAAGGTGTCTGAATCTAAAATGTTCCATACTAGGGAGCTCCAGTTGTCTTATCCAATGACTCAAAGAGAAAGGACCCCTTGAGGAGAGGAAGTGGTCGATTCAGTACAATCCCTTGTCCAACCACCATTTGAAGGATTTGATGTCGAGCCCTGGTGGGAAGTCGGGGCTGTGAAATATGTGGCCAAGAGGATCGCAGTCTGAGACCAGGGTGGGAGAATTCTGCAACTTTTCCCAGAAGGCCAAAGCTTGCGAGAGAATGGGGGAGAGGATGGACGAGTGGTCTCTGGGGGGGACCCAAACTAGAAAATCTAATGTATGTGATGGAACAGCTTGTCTCTCTATCTGAACTCAGTCTGGTTTTTCAGTTTTGGAATATACCATTGAGAGTTGAGCTAGTCTGGCAGCCTGGTAGTACCACTGAAGTTGAGGGAGATCTAGTCACCCTTTGGACTTTGGTTGGAATAGGGTTTTACGTGATAATCTGTTGCCGGAGCCTCCCCAAATAAATTTGAAAGTTTTGCTTTGGAATGCTTCCAAGTGTTTTTTTTTTTATTGAGATTGGGAGGGATCTGAATAAGTATAAAATCCTGGGGAGAAGCGTCATCTTGATTGAGTGAATTCTGCCCAACCAAGAGAGCTCCCCTTTTGCCCAGGTCTCTAAGCCTGATTCAAGTTTCCTATACATGGGCGGGAATTTCAGTGAATAGAGATGGTTAGTTTTGGCGGGGAGGATGATCCCTAAATATCTGATGGTGGATTCGCTCCTGGCGAACGTGAATGAGTTTTTTAAGCTTATAACCATTTCTGGAGGCAGAGATATGTTTAGGGCTTGGGATTTGGTGTAGTTTACTCGAAGGCCGGAGGTTCTCGAAAAGTCATCTAATAATTTACAAAGGTTAGGGAGGGAGGTGATTGGAGATGTGATGAAAAGAAGGATATCTTCTGCGAATAAGCCGCATTTGTGGATTTGGGGACTGCATGACACCCCTTGAATGTTCTGGTTGTGACGTATGGCAACTGCTAAGGATTCAATTGGTATGGCGAATATTAGGGGTGAGAGTGGGCATCACTGTCTTGTACCCCTTGCTATATGAATGGGTTTAGAGTGGTCCTTGCAGGCAAATCATGGCTATCGGGGAGGAGTAAAGGGCATGAAGTATCCCTGTGAAACATAGACCAAAGCCCCAGCGCTCCATGAGGGAAAAAATGTATGGCCAGGTCACTGAATCAAATGCTTTATGCAAGTCTAGCGAAAGTAACATGCCTTTTTGCTTGGGACCTTTGTCCCAATTAAATTGTAAAAGTGAGATTATGTCTATTGCCATTCTGATTTGGTCTGGACCCTGTCTGCCTGGTATAAATCCAACTTGTTCCTTATGTATATAAGGGCCTATGCAGGATGCTAGACGGTTGGATCTTAGTCATGATCTTAATGGCATTATTTATAAGGGATATAGGTCTGTAATTGCCAACCTCTTCTGGATTTCTATCAGGTTTTGGGATGACAGTTATGTATGCAGTATTAAGTTGGGGACCTAATGGAGTGCCTGGAGCTTTGGAGTTAAAGAATTTTGCCATGTAAGAAGCTAACATTCCTGCAAATGTCTTGTAGTACGGCACCGAAAGACCATCTGGGCCCGGGGCCGAAACCTTTTTAAGATTTTTTAGGACTTCTAGGATTTAATCTACCGAGAATGCTGCTTCAAGTATATTCTTGTGTTCGGGAGAGAGGGTGGGTCCTTCAGGAAGTCTGAGATTGCTGGACCATTGTTTGCTGTGGAAGGGCTGTAAAAGTTGCCATCAAAGTCGCAGAAGGTGTTAATTATTTTACAGGGGTCTGCGGTGGGTGGTTGTCCCACTACTCTTATTTTAGGTAAGGAGTGTGTGCGGAATCTGGGAGACAGTTTTGCAGCTAGCATGGAACCTATTTTGTCCTTTTGGGCATAGAATTTAGCCCTATTCCAGTGAATATGTTTCCCCACTTTTGCTGTGAGAGCGAGGTTGAGCTCTAGCTTGGTTGCGTCTAGTTGTGCGAGAGAAGCTTTTGTTGGGTTTTTCTTGTGGGCCACCTTAAGGGATTTAAAGGTCCTCTCTAGTTTTTCAATGTCTATCTGCCTCTCTTCCTTGAGTTGAGTTGCTATTTGAATAATTTTACCTCTAATGCTCACCATGTGGGCTGCCCATAAAATCTCGGGGGAGGTTCCTTCAACATTATTGAGTAGGAAATATTCCTTCTGTGCCCTATCTATCTCTACAGCTTTAATGGGGTCACTAAGGATAGGTTGTATTGTAAATGTTAAATATATGCCTAGAGGTCTTTCTGCCCGCTCACCAATGGTAGTATCAATATGCCAGGGAGAGAGTAGTAAAAAAGGGGAATGGAAGATAAATCCCTTCTGGTTGGGACTGATAGGAGACCCTGATGAAATAAAATTTCTAATCAAAGAATATCTGGAGAGAAACGAGGGTACCACCTCCCTGGGAGTGGTATGGGAATCTCTCAAAGCTTATTTGAGAGGGTTACTGATACAAAGGGTGGCAAAAGTTAAAAAATGAATGAGAGAAAAGGAGAGGAAAGCAATGCAGAGAGTATAATAGGCTGAAAGACACTACATAGCAAATCCCACGCCAGTAAAATTAATTTAAAATAAATAATATATGTTCAGAGACATTTTTGCTGACTAGGGGAACAAGACAGGGGTGTCCATTGTTGCCCCTGCTCTTTTCCCTGGAATAGAGCCGTTGGCTATAGCCATCAGGGCATCAAAAGAGATCAGCAGGTTTCAAAGGACATCAGGAGAGGAAAAACTAGCAATGTATGCCGATGATATACTGCTGTTTTTTTGGGGATACCCAGTCCTTCTTAAAAGCAGTAATGAATATGCTAGTGGAATTCGGAAAAATATCCGGGTTGGTAATAACTACTAAAATAATAAAGTACTACAAAATTCACCTATCTGGATACCAAAGTACCGGTTCCAGAAAATAGAAACATTCTTTAGAGAATTAATATGGAAAGGAAAACAGGCTAGGATAGAATTGCGCGTGTTACAACGACCGAAAAATAAAGGAGGACTTGCGGTGCCTCAGCCATGGAGTTACTTTCTAGCAGCACAGCTGCTGCACCTGATAGGATGTTACATACAAGAGGGAAGAGATGGGGAAGAGATGGGGAAGAGATGGGGAAGGGATGAGGAAGGGATGGGGAAGGGATGGGGAAGGGATGGGGAAGGGATGGGGAAGGGAACTTGATAAGTATAGTGACAAGCCATAGCTCACTAATGGGGACGCTGGAGGCAGGTTCCTTCCCATTTGAAACTTCTAAGTTTGCCCTAATTAAAAAACTATGGGATACGGTGAAAAAGGTACTGGGATATCAGGGATATACAAAACACTCTCTGATATGGGATAATAAATCCATGCAAGAAATAGAAAGAATGGAAAGGAACAAAGAGTGGGAAGAAAGTGGTATAAAAAGATTAGCTTAATTATATAAAGACACAGCCCTTAAATAATTTCAAGAGCTGAGCAAGGAATATGGAATATCTAGACAATCTTTTTATGTACAACTACAGCTAGGACATGCCCTAGACAAACAATTTAAGGTAAATCCACTGAGATGGTGTGAAAAAACAATTTCACAGAAAGTGACAGAGGTAAAACAGTCTAAAGGAATGATTTCAGCAATATATGGAGATATATGTGAGGCAGTGACGGTTGGAAAGTAAGAACTTAGGTGTAAAAATGGTTGGAGAAGGGATGTGGGAGATATAACAATGGAACAATGGGAAACCATATTGGAAGTAGGACCCAGGGTGTCCTTATCCCCATCGCAGAAGATCTCACATTTATTTTTGCTATATAGAACATATTACACACTACAGAAACTAAACCAATATGGGCGGAGGCAGGATGCGAATTGTCCACGATGTGGGGACAGTGAAGGCAACCTGATCCATATGATATGGAGGTGCCCAAAATTGCACAGATATTGGGAAGAAATACTAAAAATGATATAGCAGGTCTTTGGAACAGCCGTGGAACTGTCCCCTATGGTGTGTATATTGGGATATATAGGTAAAGGAGATCTGTCAAATAAAAAGCAGATAGCGATAATCAGAAGTCTTTTTGTGGCTATAAAGATAATTGCGAAGAGATGGATTGCAGAGAACCCACCAACTCAGGCAGAATGGGCTAAAGAAATGGATGCTACAGTCCAAAAAGAGGGATTTGTATATGCTAAGAGAAGAAATATGGCGGAATATAATAAGATATGGGGACATTGGTTAAACAAAACAACTAACTACAATGTTACAGAGAAGGAACAAAAAGTAATCCTGAAGGAGGGTAACTATAGACAATAAAACAGAAGGAGAGTTATAAGTAATAAGCTCTAGGATCAGTAAAGTGTAAAAAAATATAGGCTAAAGGTTGTTATATAACGGTAACCATGAGACTAATTATATAGTTTGAAGTAAGAATAAACAAAAAAGGGGAGTTTGGGACTTTAAATTAGGCAGTGGATAAATGAGGTAGAATGTTGTAAAAACATATTTTATTGACATAAGTGGATAGCCAATGCATGACAACAGTGTAGGTCATGTAAAATAATTATATTAATAATTCATATATATACACATCTGCACAACGGCACATCATAAACATCACAAATTGATATATATACACACATGTGGAAACACATGGAAACCTGCTGACATTGAATAAATCGTAATTCATTAGTATATAGACATAAGTCAACTGCTCCCGGGATAGACTATGCCCCTGGCCCTGGCCTCATACCCACCACACATCACTATGCTACGCTTGATGTAAGTACTCAGTATCAACCTTTTTGTCCTTCCATTGCCCCGCCTAACATTAGACTCAACAACAATTTGTTTTTCGTAGATACCCATAGAATCCGTCACTGAAGAAGTGTTCTTTACACAAAACGCGATGTGGCTACATGCCCTAATGGGAATTCATCCATATACCTTTTATTACATTTCATACTTTTTGTACAATACTATTGACCATGCTAGGTGCTGCCCAGTTGAGTTATGTGTAGAGATGAGCAAACCCGGACTGTAAAATTTGGCAACGTACCGGACTTTGGGGTGTCCATGCCCCGAACCCGATCCCGTATATTAAAAAAAAAGTCTGGGATCGGGTTCGGTATTCGGGTATTTTTGCCGCCTTTTCTATAGCTGCTGGGCAGCCAATCAACAAGTTTTTCACAAGTTTGCCCTTAGAAGCCATTACAGCCATGCCTACTAATGGCATGGCTGTGATTGGCCAATGCATCATGTGACCCAGCATCTATATGGGGCTGGAGTCACGTAGCGCCGTGTGTCAGATTGTCTCAGACTAGAATAGGGAGAGCTTCATGCCGCTGCTGTGAGGGAAAGATTAGCGTTCACAACCATCTCAGACTGCATTAGGGAGACCTTCATTGCGGTCCTGTGAGGGACACATTAGCGTTCAGAACCATCTTATAGTGCATTAGGGAAACATTCCTGTCATTGCTCTGAGGGAGACATTAGTGTCCAGAACCATCTTATAGTGTGTTAGGGAAACGTTCCTGTTGGTGCTCTGAGGGACAGTTTATCGTTCTAAAAACAACTACAACTGCATTAGGGCCTTGTTCCTGTTGGTGCTTTGAGGGAGAGTTTATTGTTCTAAAAACAACTACTACTTCAATAGGGCCAGGTTCCTGTTGGTGCTTTGAGGGAGAGTTTATCGTTCTAAAAACAACTACTACTGCATTAGGGCCAGGTTCCTGTTGGTGCTCTGAAGGAGAAATTATCTTTCTAAAAACAACTACTACTGCATTAGGGCAAGGTTCCTGTTGGTGCTTTGAGGGAGAGTTTATAGTTCTAAAAACAACGACAACTGCATTAGCGCCAGGTTCCTGTTTGTGCTCTGAGGGAGAGATTATCTTTCTAAAAACAACTAATACTGCATTAGGGCCAGGTTCCTGTTGGTGCTCTGAGGGACAGTTTATCGTTCTAAAAACAACTCCAACTGCATTAGGGCCAGGTTCCTGTTGGTGCTTTGAGGGAGAGTTTATCCTTCTAAAAACAACTACAACTGCATTAGGGCCAGGTTCCTGTTGGTGCTCTGAGGGACAGTTTATCGTTCTAAAAACAACTACTACTGCAATAGGGCCAGGTTTCGGTTGGTGATCTGAGGGAGAGTTTATCATTCTAAAAACAACTACAGGGGGGACGGAGCCAACGGCGGAAGGAGATGGCTGCTTAGTGAGGGAGCTCCGGAGCTGTGCCCATGATTCAGTGGCTACTAAGTGACACAGACCCAGCTAAAGAGGCCCAAATCTGCGGGGTATACAGGAGGAACGCTCCTGGTGACCATGGGGAAGAGAAAACAGCAAGGGGGGCCACGGAAACTAACGGAATTCTTTCCGTCGGCTGGATCACCGCCCAATCAAGATGGCGCTGGCACATGCGACACACAGCACAAAGAAAACCAATGAGGAGAACGTTCGGATCGTACTCCCGCAGCCTCTGAGAAAGGTAACAATCCTGCATCCGCACACAGCACCCCCTGCACAAGCCCGGTGAAGGCTAAATTCAAACAATCCTTTCACAGTGCTGAAGGAGAATTACATGAGGAGGATTGCAACTCCCAGGATGACACCAATGAAATAATAGACAGGATAGAGAACTTTCCCACACAGGATAAACTCCTGTCAGATACAGTCATGAAAGAAATGATGATCTCTTTGAAGAGCAACATACATAGAGACATGATGTTGTTTATGTCACAGACAAAAAGGGAAATAGATGACTTGGGAGAAAGAGTGCTGCACATGGAAGATAAAATGGGGGATTATGCTACTGCACACAATGAATTAGTAGATGCACATAATGAGCAAGACTATGAACTCTCTTCTTTAAAAGCAAAAATCGCAGACCTTGAGGACAGGTCCCACAGGTGTAATGTAAAGTTCAGGGGAGTGGCAGAAACGATCGCTCCATCAGATCTTCGCAACTATGTGCGCCAACTCATTGCCACCCTTCTCCATAACGTGCTGGAGAGGGAGCTGGTAATTGATAGGGCTCACCGCCTGCCCAAACCCCCTTATCTGGCAGAAACTGTACCCAGAGATGTCATAGCGAAAATTCATTTTTTTCACGTTAAAGAGGAATTGATGCAATTTGCTAGGAAGCATACGCTGCTCCCGGACCCATATGCAAGTGTTTCGCTATTTACTGACTTGTCACAATATACAATCCAAGCACGGAAAAAAATAGTTCCTATCACTAAACTCCTGAGAAACCACCAATTAATGTATCAATGGAGATACCCTGCCAAGTTGCTCATTACAAAGAATGGTAAAACATCCCCGCAACACTATGCACACTATATAACATCAAAATGCTCTTGAAATTAGTAACCTTGAACGCACATGGATTAAACAGCCCATTCAAAAGATCAGCCCTGTGGAATGAAGCACTCAAATTGCGTGCGGATATCCTGTGTGTGCAAGAGACACACTTCATTAATCAGAAAGCACCAAGATGTACCCATAAAAATTTTCCTGATTTATATATATAGTGCTAATGCAAATGAAAAGAAAAGAGGAGTTTTAATCGCGGTAAAATACTCTGTCAGCTTTAAACTTCATAAGGAGACTCAGGACCCTCATGGAAGATATGTCATAATTAACTGCCTAATAAACAACCACGAATATACGATAGTAAACATTTATGCCCCAAACACTCATCAGCTACGTTTCTTACGTAAACTTCTCAAAAAAGTCCAAAAACTTCACACTGGAGGACTCATTGTATGTGGAGATTTTAATGCAACTATGGAGCCAAATATAGACGTTTCATCCCAATCAACTAAAAATAAAACACCAATACTCCCAATCATCCGGGGATTTGAGTTGCATGATGTTTGGAGATATTCCCACCCACAGGATAAGGACTACACCTTCTTTTCCTCTGCCCACCATTCCTACTCGCGCATTGACATGTGTTTGATGGACACCTCCCTCTTATACAAATTCACCACTGCGGATATTCACACAATTGGGTGGTCTGATCATGCCCCAGTTTCTATCACTCTCCAGGAGGAGAATACCCAAAGTACTGTGAAACGGTGGCGCAATAATACATACTTAATGTCCTTGAAACATACCCAGGAACAAATGACTAACCATTTGCAGGAATTTTTTAGTACGAATCTTTCTGCAGATACTAGTGTATTTAATGTGTGGTGTGCCCATAAGGCGGTTAGCAGAGGCTTGTTGATTCAACTAGCTTCAAGGGAAAGGAAAAGGAGGATGCATGCAACTGACACACTGCTTAACAAAATAAACGTTTTGGAAGAGAGAAATAAACAAAACCCAACCCCAGCTTTATCTCAGTCCCTCTTAACATACCGCCAGGAATTACGCCTAAGTCTTATGTCTCAACAAGAAAAATCATTACAAAGAATAAGAGCCAAATACCACTCACACGGTAATAGAGCGGGTAAATTATTATCATCCCAACTAAAAGCTAAAATTAATAAAACCCACTTGTCTTCTATTAAGGACCCATCCTCGGACAAGTTAGTGTATCATCCAAAAGAGATTGCTAATGCATTTCAAAAATACTATGAGTCCCTATATAATCTAAACAAAGATCCCAATACTCCCCAACCAAATGAGGCAATCATAAATACCTTTTTAGACTCAGTTAATCTTCCCAAATTAGATATTTCTATTTCTAATACACTGAATGAGCCCTTTTCGCTGCAAGAAATTCAAGAGGTAGTGAAAACAATGGCTCAAAACAAATCCCCTGGAGATGACGGATTTTCTGTAGAGTATTATATGATTTTTGGGGATATTTTATTACCCCATTTGACAGCAGTGTGCAATGCAGCGGCAGAATCCAGCTGTTTTCCCACGGAGATGCTTCGGGCGGTGGTGATCACCCTCCCGAAACCTGGGAAAGAGCTCGACCATCCGAAGAACTTCCGACCCATATCACTTATCAATACTGATGTAAAAATCTATGCGAACGTGCTGGCTACTAGATTAGCCAAGGTGTCCCCTCTGCTTATAAAACCAGACCAGGTGGGTTTTGTGAAGGGGCGACAAGCTCCTGATGGTACACGGAGGATGTTTGATCTTCTGCGAATAGTGGAGAAGCGCAGTGCACCCTCGGTATTTATAACTCTTGATGCTGAAAAAGCATTCGACAGGGTGCACTGGGGCTTCTTGCGAGGGGTTCTGAACAAGTTTGGTGTGGAAGGATTTATGCAATCGGCTGTCTTTGCTTTATATTCTCAACCCTCGGCCAAAGTTCTTACTTCAAAAATGTCCTCTGACCCCTTCTTGATCACGAATGGCACCCACCAGGGGTGTCCTTTATCTCCCATCATCTTTACATTAATAATGGAACCATTTGCAGAGTTAATAAGATCCACTCCACAAGTTCATGGGATAGAGGTGGGCCATTGGGTTATTTGCGGATGATGTTATCCTCACAGTGACACGCCCCCTGTCTTCCATAGCATCAATTAACAGGATTATTACGGCATTTAGCGAAGCCTCTTACTATAAACTCAATTTATCTAAAACTTCAGCTCTTCCCATATCTGTACCTAGATCGACACTAAATATTCTTAAGGATAAATACAAATTTATATGGGAAACCCAAAACATTTCTTACCTGGGTGTCACTTTGGTTTCTCCAACCTCTAAAACGTTTGAATTCAATTTCCCTAAGATCTTGAAGAGTATGACGCAGGAAATGGCACAGATAAACAAGTTTGAAATCTCTTGGTTGGGGCGAATAGCAGCCTTTAAGATGTTACTGCTGCCTAAGTTGATGTATCTTTTTAGGACTATACCCATTTCCATCCCCAGGTCTTTCTTTACCCAATTGCAAGTAAATTTCAAAATATTTATTTGGAGAGGGAAGACAGCCAGGTTGCCATTTGGTATATTGGTTAAGCACAGATCAGAAGGGGGAGCAGGTGCACCCTTAATAGAATCTTATTATAGAGCAGTGATCTTAGACCAATTGAAAGCTTGGTTTAACCCACTCACAGATCAAACATGGGTGGACATAGAAAAAGTGTGTATGGGCAATAAAGACTTGACAGCCCTCCTACTAGCAGCCAGCGGGGGGCAGGTATGTAAGGCCCCAAACCTCCCATCAATACAAATATCTTTAGAACTGTGGGCACAAGCGACACAAAATTTCTCACATCCCCATTCGCGACAAAAAATAAAAACCCTATTACACTCCTATTATTTCTTAATACCTAACCTCAATACGAGCCTATGGGAAACAAAAGGATGTGCTTCACTAGGAGAGGTAACCGAGGACCTTAAGAGAAGTGACCCTCTAGCTTGGGCGCAGATAAGCTCTTTTAATAAAAAACAGCTTTTGGACCATGTCCTGGTTCCTTCCAAGCTTTGGGAATACTACAAAACCAGCTATGAGAAAAAAGGAGGTATTTCATGGTTCTATAAATACTACACTAGCACAGAATCTACTTTTAAGAATACATACCAAACTTCCTGGGAGAGAGATTTGGGGAAGAAATTCTCTAACAAAGAATGGAAGTCGGCCATTAGAGCTCCCCTCACTTTGTCCCACTGTGTGGATCATTGGGATTGTGCATTGAAAATATTATATAGAGGCTATTTCACCCCATTTAGATTATCCAGGATGTATAAAGACCAGTCGCCGTTATGTTGGAGACAATGTGGGGAAGTGGAAAATCTCCTTCCTGTCTTGTGGAGCTGTAAAAATATTAGAAGTTTTTGGAATGCAGTCTTTAGACTCATTGCGAAAGTAACTGGATCATACACAAGCCCATCTTCTCATCTAGCCTTATTAAATCTCAATATTGATTCATTCCAAAACAAATTTAGAACTATTATTGCACACATCCTAATAGCAGCCAGATTTACCATAACCAAAAGATGGAAGACTACAGAGGCCCCATCAGTAAATGAGGTGATACACAGGGTCAATACTCACTATATATATGAACGGGCAATGGCCCTTAATAACAATTCAGTGTCTGTGTTTAACGATAAGTGGTCTTACTGGTATTACAACAAGTAGTAACCTGGATTTGTGCTGAATGGCTTGGAAGAATTCTCTTTTTTCTCTTTTTTCTGTTCTCTTTTTTTCTTCTCCTTTCCTCTCTCTATACCTCTCTTTCTGTTCTCTCATGGCTCTTTAAGCCAAGAGGCTTGATTTCATATCTTTAAACTCTTCTCAGGTCTATTATTAGACACAGTTTATTGAGAGTCTGCTAATTGTCTATATAGAACTGGAATATGTCTGAGTAACCTTCGTATTGAAGGCGTTATTTTGCAGTTATGTACATTTTAAGATCACCTGGTAAAGCTTTGTTTTGAATCAGTATGAGATTAGATATATGCATCATTTGATCTTGAAATTGATAAGTTTACTGGTATTATTGTCATTGATTAAGTTCTGGATATTTGTGCATGAAACTATTGATGTATTGATACATACTCTTTAATAAAAACTATTGGAAATTAAAAACAACTACAGCTGCATTAGGGCCAGGTTCCTGTTGGTGCTTTGAGGGAGAGTTTATCATTCTAAAAACAACTACAACTGCACTAGAGTCAGGTTCCTGTTTGTGCTCTGAGGGAGAGATTATCTTTCTAAAAACAACTACTACTGCATTAGTGCTAGGTTCCTGTTGGTGCTCTGAGGGACAGTTTATCGTTCTAAAATCATCTCCTACTGCAGTAGGGACAGGTTCCTGTCGGTGTTGTGAAAGACAGATTATCATTCTAAAATCATCTCATACTGGTGTAGGGAGAGGTTCCTGCTGCTGGTGTGAGCGGTGCATTTCTTGCACAAAAGTAAAAAATGCATCTACAATTTTCTTTTGTTAAAAAAAATAAGAAAAAGAATTTATTATTATTTTTTTTTCGCTTCAAATTTTTTATTGAAATCACATAATAAGCAGTACAAAAGATCAACATGTAAGCACACTTATAAAGAAACAAGATAAACTGTATAACTGCCAGAAGGCATCCAGACAAAAATATTTTGAAAGGATAACATAGATGTCTCCACCCTTAGAGCCTAGCGTGTTAAGTGGGCAAAGAGCTGGGATCCTCTCCGGACAGCCCAAGAGGGAACAAAACTGTGTCCCGAGGGGCCAAAGCACACTGGGAATACCAGCGACATGAGGGGGGACCCCTATGTATCTTAACTTCGCTTGGAAGCGGGCTAAAGGTACCCAAAGGGGAGATTACCAGAAGTAATGCACTATTGTAAACCAGCACTATTGAATATTTAAGTGTACCAATAACATGTAAAAACCAGAAGGAAGGGAAGAAAAGAGTATGAAACAAGAAAAGTAGAGGAAAAAGAGAGTACCAGGTTAAGAATGGTATGAGAGTAAAACTGCCACTTAATCCAACAAGTTGAGGTAAGACTTACAGGGGGCCCATACTTGATCAAATTTGGCTGAAGTGTCAAGGAGAATATTGGCAAACTTTTCTTGGGTCATTATCCATGTGACCTTCCTCTTAGCCGCACTAAAAGAGACTGAGGGCTTCTTCCATGCCTTTGCAAGGGTGAGCTTAGCTCCCAGCAGGATGAAGTGGGTTAACCTTAGAGAGGCCGTCCGGTCTGCTAGTTAAGAGGGCAATTTCTGGAGTTTGCGGAATTGAAACTCCCGAGATCTTCCTTAACATGCTGAATATCTTATTCCAAAAACCCCTTATCCTAGGACACTCCCACCAGATATGAAGATAAGTGCCTTGTAGATTGCAGCCTAAAACATAGTGGGGAAGAGCCCGGGAACATTAAAGATAGGCGAACCGGCACCAGGTACCATCGAAGCATCACTTTTGCACTAGCCTCCTGCAGAGGAGAATTAAATAGGCAACACCTGGATTTAGGAGGGGCCCAAACCAAAAAATCGAGAGTGTTAAGTGGGACTGCTTGCCTCTCAATTGTGACCCAATCAGGTCTATTAGATCGTGCGTGGATGATGGAGAATTGTGCTAGCTGTGCTGCCTGGTAGTACTTCACCAAGTTAGGGACCCCAAACCCGCCCTGATTTTTATGTCTGAAGAGAACCTCCGCTGGACATCTATACCCCTTATTGCCCCATATGAATTTTTTGATTTGGGATTGGAGATTGTGTAAATGTGATTTTAGGACCTGGATTGGGAGAGCTCTGAAAAAGTAAAGAATCGGAGGATTTAGGTCCACAACGGATAAATTAAGAGGAGACGTCCTCCGATCACGTTTTCACTACGAAGCTACCATG
>BLSH010439655.1:265381-280328 GCA_018402905.1 Glandirana rugosa
TTTGTGCCCCCACTACCCACGATCACCGACCACCAGGGGTCGACCTTCCTACTGGTCCTGCGAACGCATCTGCGTCCTGGTCATCCTTCCAGCTGGGGACCACCAGCCACTAGCACCCATCACCCCCGTGTTTCCTTGCTGTCCAGAGCGGTCATGTGACCGCGTGTAACCACTCCTCCAGCCCGCCCCACTTGCCGCTTCCTCTCAGCCAGTGACTGCATGGAGAACGCTTCACCTCCAGCCTGCACGGCGAGGACCACACGGCACCGATCGATATGGATGGGTGAGCTTCTCAAAACTTCTCCCCTTCCCCACGGCCCCTGAGGCTACCAGCACTGTTCTTCCATGAACCCCAGAGATCTAGGCCACTGGAGGCCTGTATGTGCTCCCTACATGGGTCTCCCCCACCTCCCCCCGGTCTATTTGGTGACTCTCTGCAGCAGACCAATCAGGTTCTATCTCCCTTGGTCTCTCATTTCTCCATGCTGGTACTAAATGTATTTATTGTTGACAGCATCACGGGTCCTTAATGTGCAGCCATTACCCAATTTGACTTTTGCATATTACCTTAGAAGCCGGCAACTGCAGGGGCATTAATTTACTGCAGCCAATTGTGCATGCATGTATGACATGCGGTGGATGAATTGCCTGTCAGCCGGCTGGTGTGTTCCCTTATTGATTTTATTGACAACGTTGCCAATTTTAAACTTTGTGTTCACGGTACATGGTGTTAATTTCTATATATATTTTTTCTGTATGGTGATACTTTTTTTTTGGAACCAATAAACATACCTTCATTCAAATAACGCCCTGTGTGTCCCCCTGATGGGCTTCTGTGTGTTTTCTACACTAGTTGCTAGTGTTGATGGTTTCAGCCCTACAACATGGCAGGTTTTTTGCTGTGGTTTTTGTGGGATAAGGAATTATATTGTGCATAATGACAAATGCCTCACTAGAGCTGTTTGCTGAAATTATTGTGCATTTTGACCATCAAAAGTGGGTTTATGTGACCATGCTGTCGGTTTTGTGTGTGTATTGTTCCTATCTGACCATGCATTCTGTATAAAGGATAAAAAAAATAAAAATATATGTCTTTTTCATCTCTAATTTTAATGGTTAAAATTCACTTAAAAAGAGATATATACCATAGCCCTAAATGACAGAAGACCTATAGTTAAACAAATCTGTACAATATATCTGTAAAGGTTAATAGTGTACAAGGAAATAGTCATTCGGACCTGATTCGCCCCTGAAACAAACAGGGACGCACTGGACCACCTGCTGTGAGCCGTGGCCGCAGCTAGTGTGAACCCGGCCTTACAGAGATCAGGGAAGTATGATATGTTTATAATTTTTTAACAATAAAAAAATGTCCTTTAGAATCACTTTAATTTTCTGACTAAAGTTCTACGTCCTGCTTGTTCCCTCTTCATTGCACAGAAGTATGGAGTGTGGGTGGGGATAACACAATTCCAATCTTTCCCTAATCACCACCCACATGAAGGCCCAGAAACACCTACAGTAACCCTTAGACCCACCCACATCAACTCCCACAGCTGCTACAAGTGACTCCCATAGCCCGCCCTGAAACTACAGAGGCTCAAAGGATGATGGGATATGTAGTATCAGGACTGACAAGGAAACAGGAAATTTAGAGAATTTAGAGATTCAGCAAGTAGGAGGAGTGACATCACAGACACAGAAACCTGCTGTATACAGCTAAATGAGGTAAGTTACAGATAAATTGACAGTGGGTTGTGATTCATTTACATGCAAAATGCATCTGATGTTTTTGGGAGGAAAGGCTGGAGTTCTTCTTTAAGTATGGGCATGCAGAATTGTCCAAAATCCCCCCTTCTTATTGGCAGACAATCTTCAATATTGCTCACAGACAGTGGGTGTCAATTACCCATATCACAGGACAGAAAATATAAAGGTAAAACTTTAATGCAGTTTTGGCTCTAAAACAATTAAATCTTCCAATGAAAACAGTTTATTTTTACATTCAAAAAGTAGCATGATTATATATTTCTCAGAGTGGTAACCACTTTCATATGTTCTGTTATCATAACGCCGAGAGAGCAAACAGCTCTGTAGGACCAACACAATGTTGACAACAGCTGATTGTGTTCAGCACTTGGTAGGTACTTCAAGAAGAATGCAGAAAAGAGCAAAAGAGTGCAGGGTGCCATGTTAGTATATATGGATAAAACTGACACTTTAATATTAGTATCACTTACATCAAAGAAACCTGTAGTCTGCTCCAAGTGCAGGAGTGGCATGCATCACAGCTCAAAATAATATGGAAGGACCGATGGCAGCTGCAGGGCAACAGGCAGGGACCCGCTGAGGGATGGCAGATCGGCGGCATCTCTGCTCTAACTCTCGATGCTTACAGGAAAGCAGGCAGGTGGAGGGAGCGGGCTGCAATGCGTTTCTGAGACCTTGCCTCTTTTGTCAAGCAGGCCCATCCAAGAGAGGGGAAGGGTAAAGGAACTGTCAAGCCTGCAAGCAGGAGTCAATCAAGTGGAAATGGGCCGGGCCAGCTGGGAGGTTGGTGTAAGCAATGAAATGAATGGGTACGTGGGAAAAGTCAATTGCAGGGAATAGATCAGGTGAAAAACTATACCTACAACCGTACAGCCGCTGGATCAAGCCCATCCTGACAGTGCTAAGTATGAGCTCTATATGCATAAATTATTTTACAAACTAGAGGTTCTATTGGTCTCTGAAAGCCACCAGTGGTGGGATATATTGTTTTTACGAAAATATCTGGAACTCAAAGGGCTCAGAGAATATAAGGGCTGTGATATCATTGACTATGATTTAATTAAGAAATGGAGACACATCTCTGTTTTCTGCACCATCCAATGGATAAAAGTCATTATTCAACAGAGGAAAAGGAAACTGGAAAAATATTCACAGGAGATTGAGGCTTTATATAATCAAATAAACCTACATAATTTATTTTGTTTACTTGTTAAATAGTTTGTGGTATTACTTATAATAATAAAATCACCACCAAGGAAGAAACCGCTAAAAAAAGTTAAACAACTTAGTAGGGATCTAGAAGATATAAGCTAGATAGAGTATTCATCTGGGTGGCACATTGGCGAGCCATGTGTAGGACACAACTACGCCATTCCCCAGTTCCCCTTATGAGCTTGAAGTCCATTCGTAAATTTTCCAGAAAGCAGAGCAACCGCACTGTTTACTACACACTATAGGTTAGGAGAATACCGCGCTTACTAGTAAATTTACAAAAAACAACTGCTAGCACAACAATTTGACCAAAATTGTGATAAAAATGTGGATATAAAGTGCAGTGCTAATGAATATAAAACATAGATCTCTCATATGTTTAAATACAAACATAAACCATAATTCAGTAAATAGTGCTTACAATAAGTATACAACACATGAAAACGTGTAAAAGTATCCAGGACACTGAGTGCCCATGTGCGAGAGCACTGAGATGGATGCTTAACCCAGGAGCTAGCACCTACACCGGCCATCGGCACCCCAGGCTCCTTCAGCTATCATCAGGTAGAGCCAGAACAGGGGTGACAATCCTCCAAGACCCCCTCCAGCCACGGACACCCGAGATCGGCTCAGTGGCAGCCCCCAAGCTTGACCGCCGCATTGCTGAGTCTGCTAGGGTGTACCAAAATGCCAGCGGCCGCGGTCTAACATACGGAGCGGTCACAGCATAGGGCCAGAAACATCCCAAGGCCCGCTGATAGGATCCAGACCGGCCCTACAACCTCCTTTGCGAAGGAGCATTCAAGGACTACTGAACACCAGACCCCCTCTCCCTCCCACTAGTCATCCCAATAGCAGCTGGGTGGACCAAGGTGCCCACCAGAGCAGCCTAAAGGACAATAAGATCCTTGGGAAACCTGCTAAACCACCCAGACCAGCCTTCAGAGGGATATGACACCCCCCAGGTCACCTGGGAAGGACCTAGGGCCTAAACAACATGAGTTTGAGGCCCCCACAAGTGTCTCCAGCCATTCGCCCCACAGTCTGGAGTCCTATGCAAATTGAAGGTAGGCCTAACATTTTATTTTCTATCTGAAAGACTGAGAAACCCCTCCTCAGAAGGGGACAAAGGAGTGTACTAGAGAAACCTAAAGTAAAAGACTTTATACCCCAAATTAGCTTGTGAGTAAGTCTCAGGGTGACACATATCAGGAGGGCCCTAACATGACCCTGAACCCAGGGACCGAACGTTAGAAGGTCGCTAGTACACCTATTCTCAGAGGCGGACCAGGACTACCCCTCTGCCATGGCCACTGCTGGAGCCCATCTATTTACTAAAGCCCAGGAGGTAACACCAGAGCACAGACCAGTTTTAACCCCAGGTACCCTCACCCTGACTCCGGGGTTGAATCTGCCTGCACACCAACTCCTGACCATATCTCCCACCTCCACAGAGTTGTTATTACGCCACACAATGGAGGACTTTCCAGTCACCCCAGCGGGCCACCTCCCTTCCATTCAGTCAGAGGCCCAAAACCTCAGCCCTCCAGCTCAGGAATCTCCCCTCAACACTGTGGACTTGTTCCTCAAATTTTCAAATCTCTTGGAAAGAGGTTTGGAGAACACTGCCACAAAAATTACTGGGGACATAAAAGCAGACTTTCACAAGCTAGGCTCCAGAATGGAAGCTATTGAACAAAAATTGGACATTACCGTGGCCAGAACTAACCAAAACTTGGCTTATATATAAGTTCTGCAGGACCAACTGGACACTGTCCTAGTTAGAATAGACGATTTTGAAAACAGATCGAGACGCTACAACTTCAGGGTGAGGGGCTTACCGGAATCTATCACGGAAGTCGTTCCTGCTGTTCAGGATTTGATTTAAACCGTAATACCCAATGTGCCTAAAAACATCTTCTCAACTATAACGGAGGGGGAAAAACTCCTTCTGCATCTTAAGCTAATCTCCCAGGAAGCCCCTATGGACCTTACTGACCCAGCTGGCACTCAGGTGAAAAGACCGCTAACTTCAAGCCCAGTTTCTCCTCTCTGGACCAAGTCGAAGAGCAAGAAATCTAAAGACAACAGACCACCATAAAGCCTTCATTATATCGCTTGAAACTATTCATTTGTCTGCTTGGTTCGTGCTTCTCCTTAAGAACTGGATAAGCCTTTTCATGTAGTTACATGAAAGCCGAGTAATTGGGGGCACTCTACTCCTCTCCTTTGTCCGTTACAACTTTGTTGTTTTCAGGTTGCTTTTGTTTCTCAGTCCTTTTGAACTATTAAATGAACATTATAGTCCAGCGTTCTGATAAGTTTATGGCTACTGCCTTCTATTTTGATCGCAAGTTCAGGATGTGAGCCCCTCTCTCCTGGCCGGGAGCTTTGGGAGACCTATCATCTACTATGCTGATGGGGCCCTTTGAAGTTTATATTTTTCTTGTATGTTCTGGTTTTTGTTTTTTCTTTTACTAAGATAGAGTTCAGCCGAGGGGCGCCCCGGCCGGGGTGGGTCCCCATGCACCTCCACTTACCCCCGGGACCTCTTTGGAATTCCTAGGGATAAGTTGACTTGATGGGTAAGATATAATCTCTTTGCTGGTTTCCTCTTTCTGGCCTGCCCCCTGCAAGAGGGCAGGGACCATGGGTCGGAGAGGGCCTTTAACCCCTCGGGCACCACCACCTATAACTTTCTATAGGAGGAAGTACCTGAGTCATGTTTCCCCTCCATTTCTTTCTCTCCTTCTCTTTGATAATGCAGCTAACATTTTCCTCTGTTTTAGATGCTGCCAAATCAGCCGGGTACAAGTCGGGGTTCCTGGATGTCCTCGAGCACCGCGCCCACTCTTCGGGGACCGCTGGGTCCGGAGTGAGTGCTGCTGTGTACATTAGCTTTGTCCCCCACAGGCTACATGGCTAATACTACCCTAAGACACATCAAAATTGTTACCCACAATGCACAGGGCCTTTATTCCCCTATAAAAAGGAGGAAAGCTCTCAATCATTACAAATCTCTTAAATTGGATGTAGTATTGATTCAGGAAACCCATTTCCCATCGCGGTACAGCCCCAATTTCCTCCACCCACACTTCCCCGCTTTCTTCTTGGCTAAAGCAGAGTCCAAAACCAAAGGGGTAGCGATCCTGATCTCTAAAGCTTGTGGCTTCTCCTGCCTCATGGAAATCAAAGACCCAGAAGGGAGATATATCCTAATCAAAGGAACAATAGATGGGAACTTATACACACTAGTTTCTTATTATGCCCCAAATAAAGGTCAACCCAACTTCTTTAAATCACTGTTTGACACTATTCAACCTCATTTAGAAGGTAGATTCATTCTGGGTGGCGATTCTAATATAGCCTTTGATCAAGGACCAACCAAGATAGACTTCACACACTATTCTTCCCCCCATAACTCCTACGCACGTATTGACCATCTGCTAGTACAGACAAACACAACACCCCTAGTTCTGAACTGAATAGTCGACATAGCCCTCTCAGACCACTCCATAGTTCTTCTGCAAATCAGATCTGACCCATATTATGCGAGACAGGCTCACTGGAGACTGAATGAATCATTGCTCGCTGATCCCATTAGAGTCACAGAGATAAATAAATCCCTCAAGGAATACTTGCATCTTAACAACACAGAAGGGACCTCGGCAAAAACCCTTTGGGCAGCTCATAAAGACTACATCAGAGGCAAACTCATTCAGATGTCATCCCAACTAAAGAAAGAGAGATCTGCAGATCTTGCCAGACTGGAAAAATTCTATACATCTCTTCAGGCGCTGCATAAGTCTCACCCTTCCAAAACTCTCGCTACCCAACTTGATAAAGCAAGATTAGATCTCAACATGGCCTTGACAGCCAGAGCAGAAAAATCTATCCGTTGGTGCGGATAAAAGTTTTACACACAGAACGATAAACTAGGCACAATGTTAGCAGCAAGGCTGTCTCCCCAACCTCGCCAATATGCTCTACCCAAAATTAGAATTCCAGACCAAGGCCTCTCCTCCAACCCAACTAAAATCCTAGACACCTTCCATAGGTTCTACACGGACCTGTACAGCTCTCCAGACCAGAGCCATAAAGATTCCACTCCAATGTTCCTTGATGACGTCCTCCTCCCCTCCCTGACATCAGAGCACAAACAAATTTTGGAAGCAAATATCACGGAGGAGGAGATTTTGAGGGTCATCAAGGACTTAAGAAAAGGGTCCGCCCCAGGTCCATCCCCTACTACAAGGCCTTTGCTGGGACACTAGCCCCCCACTTGACAAAATTCTTTAATTCCAAAACTCAGGGTACTCCTCTGGATTCACAGCTTAACTCTGCTTTTATCACAGTGATACAGAAACCAAATAAAAACCCTGAAGAGGTAGGAAACTACAGACCTATATCACTGATCTACAACGACATTAAAATACTAACGAAAATCTTGGCCAACAGGCTAGCTACATTTATTAATTCCTACATACACAAAGATCAGATGGGCTTCATTCCGGGAAGGCAGGGATCGGACCAGATACGTAGAGCTATTGATCTGATTTCCATCTTACAATCTAATTGGGAGGGGAGCCCTAAACAATGAGGCATGGTCTTATCATTAGATTTGCAGAAGACCTTTGATTCAGTATCTTGGACCTATATTTTCACGATTCTTGAGAAATGGGGATTTGGCCAGAGCTTAATGGGCATCATTAGGGCCCTTCACTCCTCCCCTAAGGCCTGAATAAGGCTCCAGGGGTACTATTCAAAACCGATAGACATAGCCAAGGGAACAAGACAGGGCTGTCCCCTCTCTCTGCTCATTTTCGCTATAGCCATTGAAACTTTGGTGATCACGATTCATCAAAACCCAGATATCAAAGGGGTATCTTGCGGCTCTCAGTGTCATAAATGTGGTCTCTTTGCGGATGACTCTTATTGATCACTTTTCCCCACACCTCACTTCCCAACTTAAACCGCACTCTTGCAGAAACGTCAGGACTCAAAGTGAACTCCAAATCCTACGCAATGAACATTTCCCTAGCACCTGAAATAGTTTCCTCCCTGCAGCACTCTTTCCCCTTCAAATGGAGTTCGCCTTCATTTAAATACTTAGGCATTAACCTGACGGCTAAGATAGAAGACTTATACTCTAACAATTTTCCCCCATATACAGAAAACTCTAGGACGACCTAAAATCCTGGTCGAATGGCAATCTCTCTTGGTTGGGCAGAATCAATGCTATTAAAATGACCCTCTTGCCGCGGATACTTTACCTATTCCGGGCCTTACCGATAGCTGTCAGGAAAGATCACCTGAAGTCTTTCCAGAGAAAAATCCTGAGATTTGTCTGGGGAAGTTCAGGATACAGGTTTCCTCAAACTATTTTATACTGCCATAGGAGAAGGGGGGACTGGGGCTTCCCTCTCTCCTTAAATATTATCATGCAGCCAGATTAGCGCAACTCTCCCTGGTTTACACGAGGTATGAGAAACCTGACTGGATCCAGATTGAGAGGCAGGCAGTTCCAAATTACACAATCGACTATGTCCTTTGGAAAGATGAGAAAAAAAGACCTCCTATTTTATCACCAACTTTATACCGCTCTTTTGCTCTCTGGGATTCTTTGCGGAACCGACCCAAACTTATCTCGTCCCTGAAACCTCTAGCGCATATCTTTCACAACCCAGATTTCCCCCCCGGACTAAATATCAAAGCCTTCAGGTGGTGGCTGGATAAGGGGCTGTACCGTATAGGGCATTTCTTCACTTTATTGGGTCCCATGTCTCTTGCCCAATGCATAAGCAAACTGGACCTTCCAGATTCTGAAAGGTTCAGATTTCAACAAATCTCCCATTTTCTTTCGCACATTTGGAAAGACAAACCCCTTCCGCCCACATTCACAGATTATGAAACTCGATAGTTTACACGGCTCTCACCTTGCCAGCGGCGAAAGGCTCCTATATGAACCAATGGGAGGAGGATTTCCAGTTCTCATGGGACTTGGAGACCTGGCATGGAGCCCTTTCTAATTCTTTTCGGGGCATTTTAAAAACTGTCCTCATGGAGGCGAGTGTTAAGGTCATCACTATGTGGTACCTCACCCCGGGCCAAGCTGGCTCATATTTATCCTTCGGCAAACCCACAGTGCTTTAGAGGATGTGCCCTCTTTGGTCATATGCCACATATCTGGTGGGAATGCCCAAGGATAAGACCATTTTGGAGGAAAATATTCAACCTTATCGAGAGGCTGACCCACACCCGGGTCCCCAGGTCTCCCGAGAGCACTCTACTTAATGCACACATTCCAAACCTAATAGGAAATTAGTGCAGTTTATCTTGCTCAAAGCCAAGTTCACTATAAATCATGGAAAAAAACAAAGGTCTCCTTTGCAGCTACCGCACGGAAAATCTCCTGGATCATGTCCCAGGAGAAACTATCCAGCATCCTCTCGGATACAACTAAGAGGCTCAAGAACATCTGGGAACCTTGGGCTGCCTACATAGGTGTCTCCTTCATACCGGGACAGAACCTGTCCGTAAATACGGTTGACCTGAGCTGGCTCTAGATGCTACTGTCCTCTCTCTCTCTCTATTCTTCCCTTCTCTAGGCTTCCGGTACATCAGTTAATTTTATCCTAAGTTCTGGTTGATTTATAGTATATGAGATTTCAGTAGGAATGTGACATATGGGACTCAGGGTCCTCTCTTCCTTTTCCCACCACTATGTTACTGATGAGGCAGGAGGCAGGATACCATCCTATTTTCACTCGATGGAGCGAACCCTCCCCCTCAGGGCACAGCTTGTTCCCTTCATGGGGTGACTGGAGTGTGGGAGTTGGAGCCTACTAACACTGCCTATTCAGATCGTTGGTCGTGTAGCTCGTCCTGCCTTGAATCAACTATAAGCAGAAGGGAAGAGAGCCCGCGAGTTTAGTAACCATTTGTTTATCCATGCACTAATGTGTGCCTTTCTTTGTTATATCTTAAATGGAAATAAAATTCTTTGAAAGTAAAGTATCCAGGACATTACACAATGCATATAGAGCGTGTAGTTCAATGTACTCTTAAAGTTATGTGTCCTGCTAAACGCATGAAGGACAGCGAGGTGTCTAATGTGCAAACTTATAATATTAAAGTGTTCAAGCGATTATAAGAAATAAACTGGTAAGTGCCAAAAATAGGTCCTATGAAAGTGAATAGTGCCAGCAAGCGAAATTTTGTGACAAATCCTCCACCGCAAATTAAAACTGCTTACCTGGTACTAGTAACTAAATACACAACAAGTATAAGGTGCAATGACAGGAATATATAGCCCTCTGATAAAATCAATACACACAAGGAAAAATATGTATAACATAACGTAGAGTCTTACAATGAGTAGACTGATGGGAGCAGTGGTCCAAAATAACAAATTAGTTAATGGATGCTTATATCTTCCTATATAGCGCTAGAGGCAGCCATCCATGGTGAGCTAGAACCCAAGCTCCCTAAAAACTGGAAAGAAAAGCAAAGAGAGAGGCGCCTCTAAGTGCAATATCTTAAGGATGTTTATTAAAAGCAGCCAAATAAAAACATACATGTTGAAATGTAATAAAAGCACAGCGATCATCCAATATGAGGGAAGGGGGATGCCAATCCAACCGGGGGAACAAGTCCTATCACTATCTGCAGCCGCGTCCTGCGTCGCTCATTGCCATCATGTATGGAATCGGCTGTTCGGTGTGATGGTTGAAAGTGAGGTCTGGAACGCAGGCAGACAGAGCGTGGGAGGATGGCATGATTAGTGTGAGACACGTTTCCTTAGCAGGCTAGTTCTGATGTCCGGGAGGCGGCGATACTTCTTCAGGCTATAGGAGGAATGGATGAGTTTAAGAGGCTGGTGTGTGTGGTCATTAAAAAGAATGGGCTATAGGGGGAGGAGCTTGCGTGTGCAATACACTGATCAAATTGAAAAGGAGTCGAGTCTGGGAATCAATGGGACATTCAGGTCTCCGCCCAAAATTAGATTAGTGGTGCCAATAGATTCAAGATAAGCTGTCACAGAGGAGAGGAACTGCATCTGCTCCTTGTATGCTAGAGAGATGCACATTTTTGCCTACACACTGATGCCATTACTGGGCGTCTCATAGAAGCTAACCTTACATAGCTATACCAGTTAATCGCTCATCCAGATATCTTTAATGCTCCCTCAGCTGGCTCACATCTCCCTATTCATCAATATGATACTGGTATGTAACCAGCAGGAAGAAAACACCTGGATTACAGATGTCCTCTACAGATAGACTCCAAATCATCTCTGGGACTCCATTAAGTGACGTCACTCTCCTGAAGACTTGATGGTGTTTATCTTGCATTTATTGCTATCACAAGGGTTGTTTGGAGGCACTCATAGATAGATGTCCATTGTCTTTAGCAATCCATAGACATTAGATAGACATTAGATAGCCTAACACAGGTGTACAGCATCACAAGGCTGGAGTGGAGATCGGCATCACAGGGCTGGAGATCGGCATCACAAGTCTGGAGATCGGCATCACAGGTCTGGAGATCGGCATCACAACCGATCTCCACTCCAGCCCTATCATGCAGTACCCCTGTGTAAGGCTATCTAATGTCTATGGATTGCTAAAGACAATGGACATCTATCTATGAGTGCCTCCAAACAACCTTTGCGATAGCAGTAAATGCAAGATAAACATCATCAAGTCTTCAACAACATGGGGCAGCAGTTTGAGACATATTAGAAGAAAATGGAAGTAATCCACTTTAATAAAATACATTTTTGGGTCCCGTGCGAATAACCTCTAGAGGATTACTAAGGAGAGTGATGTCACTTTATGGAGTCCCAGAAATGATTTTGGAGTCTATCTGTAGAGGACATCTGTAATCCAAGTGTTTTCTTCCTGCTGGTTACTTACCAGTATCTGGTAAGCAGTTTTAATTTGCTGTGGAGGATTTGTCACAGAATTTCGCTTGCTGGCGCTAGTCACTTTCATAGGACCTATTTTTGGCACTTACCACTTTATTTCTTATAATCACTTGGACACTTTAATATTATATGTTTGCACATTAGACACCTCAGTGCATCCACATGTTCATTACACACGTTCCTAATTTCACCATCATCGCTCTATTAACACAAAAATTCAGGAGACCCTACCTATCCATACTCATCCTTTTGATGAAGTCAACTCAAGCAGTACAATAATCTCCATTGACTCAATCACCATTTCCACTCACATCATGTCTTCCATGAGGGAGGATCTTACCATTCCTACATCTATTAGTCAAACTGGTAGTCTCACCATTACTCGGAAGATTATATATCCGGACCATCATGGTAACCATACATCCCTCTCCCCCATATACATATCTATGGGTCCAGTTAACAATGCCAACATAGATACATCTAACACACTTTCCATTTTCCCTGATAATAGGCCTGCATCTGTCAATACACCTTTGGTACCTTACAATACAAGTCAGTATACTTCTACACATGTAATAGGGGCTGGTAAATCCCCTTTTAATCCCTCTAGGTATAATCATCCATCCACTTTAACAGATAGTAACATAGATACAACCCCCCAGAAGTTGGCCAAGCCTCACTATCTCCTGAATCGTTTTTAGTCCTTACTCCACCTAGCTGTCCACCAGAGAAGGTGGTAAAAAGAAAAAAGAAGAAGCAGACGAGGTGGAAAGCACAAGAAAAAGGCATCACATAGAAACACTTTGCATACCATAAAAATATTCAACTTGTTTTCCCATACATTAACCCTAGAGGAAAATACTTTAATGAAAAAAATTCTCAATTTCACCCCTACTAATCCACCTAATTCCTTTGCCTTTCTCAGAGGTCTCAACAGCTTTATTTGTAAACTTACCTTGAAGCATTATTACCACATGAAAAATCACAACTCCAGTGCAGTAACATATACCTCTCCATTAGACACAGAGACCCACATGTGGAATCTAGAGGATCTGATGACTTTGAGAGTCTCAAAACATCTCTTAGCCAAATAGTCGGATGTGGGTAAACACCCCAGTGCATCCATCCTAAATGTTCCTATGACACACAAAGGACTTAAACCATTGTCCACCTTTTACCCCATTCATGCTAAAGGTCCATTCATTGAGTCTTTTTAGCAAGTCACCTATGCAGAGATGCTTACAATGTGTACAACTGCTTGGCCCACCTGATATAAATTCGATAATCTGAGTAAAGTTGAGAAACTTCCTCTAGACCATCTATCAATAGTGAGGATCTCATTATTAAGGAAGCTGACAAGGGTGGAGACATTGTCGTCCAGGACAAAACAGATTACAGTGAGGTGATGAGGTTACTTTTGGATCAGAATACTTACTGTAAACTTCATAAAGACCCCTTGGGTACCTATGAAATGGAATCAAAGGCCCTGGTGAACTCACAATAAGATCATTCACCTTGGAGAATTCAGTTTTCTTTATAGGGAACTCTATAAGTACCCCTACTTCTACCCTCTACCGAAGGTGCATAAAGACCCTATTCATCCCCCCCATAGACCCATTATAGCAGCCATGGAGAGTCTTACCTGTGGACTGTCCTAATATGTAGACTTTTTTCTGCAGCCCATAGTCCAGTCCCTCCCCTCAAATGTCCATGATTATTTGCACCCAATTGGCACCTTGCCCCACTACGCATGGCAGGATTCTTACTGAATCATTTACATTGTAGCAAAGTGTCATTTCTTCAGTGTTGTCACATAAAAAGATATAATAAAATATTTACAAAAATGTGAGGGGTGTACTCAATTTTGTGAGATACCGTATCTCCCATAGAAAACAATATGGACATTTAGAACTAGGGATAACCGCATTATTTGTGGAACATGGACTCATCAGTTGTGTACCCCCAGAGCAACACTCCATCAAGGCAACATGGGTGCTATGGAATTGTGACTGCTTTTTAATGTCAATGTTTTTGCTGTCAATTTTGATTGTTTCATAGACATATACAATTTTTCTTTGTTTAATTTACATTTGATGATTTCTCTAATATCAATAAATGTATTATTTTATACAATGATAGTGGTTGATCAACCTATTTAAAGTCCCTTTTTCTGTGGGGGGAATTTTCTTGCTAGTAACCAATGTCGAGATGAGGTTGCAACCACAGGTTATCCTATAGACTGTATGATATATTATTTGCCTCTCAGTGCTCAGACCATACGCCACACACTGCATCGAATTGGTCTGCGTGGCTGTTGTTCCAGAAGGAAGCCTCTTCTAAAGATAATGCACAAGAAAACCCGCAAACAGTTTGCTGAAGACAAGAAGACTAAGGACATGTATTACTGGAACCATGTCCTGTGATCTGCTGAGACTAGGCAAACGTCTTTGGTTCAAATGGTGTCAAGCGTGTGTGGCGGCAACCAGGTGAGGAGTACAAAGACAAGTGTGTCTTGACTACAGTCAAGCATGGTGGTGGGAGTGTCATGGTCTGGGGATGCATGAGTGCTGCCGGCACTGGGGAGCTACAGTTCACTGAGGAAACCATGAATGCCAACATGTACTGTGACATACTGAAGCAGAGCATGATCCCCTCCCTTCAAAGTCTGAGCCGCAGAGCAGTATTCCAACATGATAACGACCCCAAACACACCTCCAAGATGACCACTGCCTTGCTAAAGAAGCTGAGGGTAAAGGTAATGGACTGGCCAAGCATGTCTCCAGACCTATTCGAAGTGTCCAACGGTGACCTCAGGAGAGGGTGAGGAGATACTGTTGTAGTGTCTCGACCACCTACAATCTCTGGAACGTGAGAAGGTGGAAGGCAAACTCCAACGGGGTGTCTACGAGTTATCCCAAATCCAGACCTCTGTACGAACCGGTCAGGTAATGGAAATGGGAGTCGAAGAAATCGTTCCGTCACCAGTAGAACCTCCACACAAACCCCAGCAATAGTACAACCTTATGACGAGACGCC
>BLSH010439655.1:298145-314218 GCA_018402905.1 Glandirana rugosa
TTTCAATGGCCTCTGTCACCATGGGGGTGAGAAGGGAGATGACGGCCTGAGCGATCCCTGGAGGGGAGGCCGGGTCAATTGGGGGATCAGGCGGGGGTCTTGAGAGCAGGCTGTGGTGTGATGGGCTGAGTGGCGTGGTCGCTGGGACCTGTGTTGGTGCTGCTGGAGCAGCGTGTGCCTGCTGTGCAGCCGCCATGTTGGCTGCAGCATGAGCGCTGTCTCCCTCTGGCTGGGGCTGGAGCGGGGCTGCGCGGGCCGTCTGCCGCTCTACAAAGCGGTCCATGACCGTCTGCTAGTGCTCCCCTGGGTGTGGAGGGGGGTTGGCAGGGTGTACCTCGGTTGAATCCGGCTTTAAATGCAGGTTTTCGGAGGAACCGGCGGGAGCTCTTCTCCTTCACCTCCTCTCCATGCGGGCGCCGGAACCGGAAGTGCAGCCATGCCTACTAATGGCATGGCTGTGACTGGCCAGTGCATCATGTGACCCAGCCTCTTTATAAGCTGGAGTTACTTAGTGCTGCATGTCACATGCTCTCTGGCTAGTGTAGGGAGAGGATGCTGCCGGCGTTATGAGGAGCAGATTGCAGATATAATAACATCTCATCCTGCATTACAGAACGATCTGATTGTGGACTAGGTAGAGATTACTACTAATACTGCTTTTAGGGACAGATTGCAGATCTAATAACATCTTATCCTGCATTACAGAACGATCTGACTGGACTAGGTAGAGTCTATTGCTTAGAGGGACAGATTATTGTTCTAAAATCATTGCCTACTCCTATAGGGTCAGGTTCCTGCTGTTGCTGTAAGGGACAGATTATTGTTCTAAAATCATCGCCTTCTCCTATAGGGTCAGGTTCCTACTCTTGCTGTAAGGGCAGATTATTGTTCCAAAATCATTTTACTTCCTTTTGCAGCTCTCTAGCACTTTCCAGGACTTTTTTTACAGTCAGTTCGGTACCGAGCACAAACTTTTTCGCGAACTTCTGCCGAACCCACGAACCCGAACATCCAGGTGTTCGCTCAACTCAAGTCCCTCACAGCAGCATCAGGAAACTCTCCTTCCACCAGTATGAGATGATTTTAGAATGATAATCTGTCCCTCACAGCACCACCAGGAACCTCTCCCTACTCCAGTATGAGATGATTTTAGAGCAATAATCTGTCCCTTACAGCAGCAGCAGGAACATCTCCCTACATCAGTATGAGATGATTTTATAATGCTAATCTGAAACTCACAGCACTGCCAGGAACCTCTCCCTATACCAGTATGAGATGATTTTAGAACGCTAATTTGTCCCTCACAGCACAGCAAGGAACCTCTCCCTACTCCAGTATGAGATGATTTTAGAATGATAATCTGTCCCTCACAGCAGCACCAGGAACCTCTACCTATAAAAGTATGAGATAATTTTAGAAAGTTAATCTGTCCCTTACAGCACTGCCAGGAACCTCTCCCTACTCCAGTATGAGATGATTTTATAATGGTAATCTGTCCCTCACAACAGCAGCAGGAACCTCTACCTATACCAGTATGAGATGATTTTAGAACGGTAATCTGTCCCTCACAGCAGCACCAGGAACCTCTCCCTACACCATTATAAGATGATTCTAGAACGATAATTTGTCCCTCACAGCAGCACCAGTAACCTCTCCCTACACCAGTATGAGATGATTTTAGAATGCTAATCTGTCCCTCACAGCACCGCCAGGAACCTCTCACTACTCCAGTATGAAATTATTTTATTACGGTAATCTGTCCCTCACACCAGCAGCAGGAACCTCTCCCTATACCAGTATGAGATGAATTTATAACGGTAATCTGTCCCTCAGAGCACAACTAGGAACCTCTCCCTATACCAGTATGAGATGATTTTTGTACACTATTCTTTCCCTCACAGCACCGCCAGGGACCTCTCCCTACTCCAGTATGAGATGATTTTAGAACGATAATCTGTTCCTCAGAGCACCGACAAGAACCTCTCCCTACTCCTTTATGAGATGATTTTAGAACGCTAATCTGTCCCTCACAGCACCGCCAGAAACCTTTCCCTACTCCAGTATGAGATGATTTTATAACAGTAATCTGTTCTTCACAAAAGCAGCAGGAACCTCTCCCTATACCAGTATGAGATGATTTTAGAACACTAATCTCTCCCTCACAGCACCGCCAGGGACCTGTCCCTACTCCAGTATGAGATGATTTTAGAATGCTAATCTGTTCCTCACAGCACCGCCAGGAACCTCTCCCTACTCTAGAATGAGATGATTTTCGAACGATAATCTGTCCCTCACAGCAGCACCAGGAAAATCTCCCTACACCAGTATGAGGTGATTTTAGAATGCTAATCTGTCCCTCAGAGCACCACCAGATACCTCTCCCTAATCCAGTATGAGATGATTTTGTAACGTTAATCTGTCCCTCACACGAGCAGCAGGAACTTCTCTCTATAACAGTATGAGATGATTTTATAAGGCTAATGTGTCCCTAACAGCAGCACCAGGAACCTCTCCCTACACCAGTATGAGATGATTTTAGAACAATAATCTGTCCCTCACAGCAGCACCAGGAACCTCTCCCTACACCAGTATGAGATGATTTTAGAATGATAATCTGTACCTCACAGCACCGCCAGGAACCTCTCCCTACTCCAGTATGAGAGGATTTTAGAACAATAATCTGTCCTTCACACAAGCAGCAGGAACCTCTCCCTATACCAGTATGAGATGATTTTATAATGGGAATCTGTCCCTCACAGGAGCAGCAGGTACCTCTCCCTACACCAGTATGAGATAATTTTAGAACACTAATCTGTCCCTCACAGCACTGCCAGGAACCTCTCCCTACTCCAGTAAGAGATGATTTTAGAACGCTAATCTGTCCCTCACAGCACCATCAGGATCCTATCCCTACTCCAGTATGAGATGATTTCAGAACGATAATCTGTACCTCACAGCAGCACCAGGAATGTCTCCCTACACCAGCATGAGATTCTTTTAGAACACTAATCTGTACCTCACAGCACCGCCAGGAACCTCTCCCTACCCCAGTATGAGATAATTTTAGAACGCTAATCTTTCCACCACAGCACTGCCAGGTACCTCTCCCTACTCCAGTATTAGAGGATTTTAGAACGATAATATGTCCCTCACAGCATCGCCAGAAACCACTCCCTAATCCAGTATGAGATGATTTTAGAACGCTAATCTGTCCCTCACAGCACTGCCAGGATCCTCTCCCTACTCCAGTATGAGATGATTTTAGAACGCTAATCTTTCCCCCACAGCACCGCCAGGAAACTCTTCCTACTCCATTAGGAGAGGATTTTATAACGGTAATCTGTCCCTCACACCAGCAGCCGGAACCTCTCCCTATACCAATATGAGATGATTTCATAACGGTAATCTGTCCCTCAAAACAGCAGCAGGAACCTCTCCCTACACCAGTATGAGATGATTTTAGAATGCTAATCTGTCCCTCAGAGCACCGCCAGGAAACTCTCCGTACTCCAGTATGAGATGATTTTAGAACGCTAATCTTTCCCCCACAGCACTGCCAGGAACCTCTCCCTACTCTAGTAGAAGAGGATTTTATAACATTAATCTGTCCCTCACACCAGCAGCAGAAACCTCTCCCTATACCATTATGAGATGATTTCATAACGGAAATCTGTCCCTAACAGCAGCAGCAGGAACCTCTCCATACACCAATAGGAGACTATTTTAGATCGCTAATCTGTCCCTCACAGCACCACCAGGAACCTCTCCCTACTCCAGCATGAGATGATTTTAGAACGCTAATCTGTCCCTCACAGCACCGCCAGGAACTTCTCCCTACTCCAGTATGAGATGATTTTAGAACGCTAATCTGTCCCTCACAGCACCAGCAGGAACCACTCCCTACTCCAGTATGAGATGATTTTAGAACGCTTATCTGTCCCTCACAGCAGCACCAGGAACCTCTCCCTACACCAGTATGAGATGATATTAGTACGCTAATCTGTCCCTCACAGCACCATCAGGAACCTCTCCCTACACCAGTATGAGATGATTTTAGAACGCTAATCTGTACCTCACAGCACCAGCAGGAACCTCTCCCTACACCAGTATGAGATGATTTTAGAACGCTTATCTTTCCCTCACAGCACCACCAGATACCTCTCCCTACTCCAGTATGAGATGATTTTATAACGGTAATCTGTCCCTCACACCAGCAGCAGGAACCTCTCCCTATACCAGTATGAGATGATTTTATAACGCTAATCTGTCCCTCACAGCAGCACCAGGAACCTCTCCCTACACCAGTATGAGATGATTTTATAACGCTAATCTGTCCCTCACAGCACCGCCAGGAACTTCTCCCTACTCCAGTATGAGATGATTTTAGAATGATAATCTGTCCCTCACAGCAGCACCGGGAACCTCTCCCTACACCAGTATGAGATGATTTTAGAACTCTAATCTGTCCTTCACTGCAGCAGCAGGAACCTCTCCCTACACCAGTATGAGATGATTTTAGAAGGCTAATCTGCCCTTCACAGCACCGCCAGGAACCTCTCCCTACTCCAGTATGAGATGATTTTATAATGGTAATCTGTCCCTCACACCAGCAGCAGGAACCTCTCCTTATACCAGTATGAGTTGATTTTAGAACACTAATCTTTTCCCCACAGCACCGCCAGGAACCTCTACGTACACCAGTATGAGATGATTTTATAAAGGTAATCTGTCCCTCACAGCACCGCCAGTAACCTCTCCCTACTCCAGTATGAGATGATTTTAGAACGATAATCAGTCCCTCACAGCAGCACCAGAAACCTCTCCCTACATCAGTATGAGTTTATTTTAGAATGTTAATCTGTCCCTCACTGCACCGCCAGGAACTTCTCCCTACATGAGATGATTTAAGAACACTAATCTCTCCCTCACAGCACCACCAGGGACCTCTCCCTACTCCAGTATGAGATGATTTTAGAACACTAATCTGTCCCTCACAGCACTGCCAGGAACCTCTCCCTACTCCATTATGAGATGATTTTAGAACGATAACCTGTCCCTCACAGCAGCACCAGGAAAATCTCCCTACACCAGTATGAGATGATTTTAGAATGCTAATCTGTCCCTCACAGCACCAGCAGGAACCTCTCCCTACACCAGTATGAGATGATTTTAGAATGCTAATATGTCTCTCACAGCACCACCAGATACCTCTCCCTACTCCAGTATGAGATGATTTTAGAACAATAATCTGTCCCTCACAGCAGCACCAGGAACCTCTCCCTACACCAGTATGAGATGATTTTAGAATGATAATCTGTACCTCACAGTACCGCCAGGAACCTCTCCCTACTCCAGTATGAGAGGATTTTAGAACAATAATCTGTCCTTCACACAAGCAGCAGGAACCTCTCCCTATACCAGTATGAGATGATTTTATAATGGGAATCTGTCCCTCACAGCAGCAGCAGGTACCTCTCCCTACACCAGTATGAGATAATTTTAGAACGCTAATCTGTCCCTCACAGCACTGCCAGGAACCTCTCCCTACTCCAGTAAGAGATGATTTTAGAACGCTAATCTGTCCCTCACAGCACCACCAGGATCCTATCCCTACTCCAGTATGAGATGATTTCAGAACGATAATCTGTACCTCACAGCAGCACCAGGAATGTGTCCCTACACCAGCATGAGATTCTTTTAGAACACTAATCTGTACCTCACAGCACCGCCAGGAACCTCTCCCTACCCAAGTATGAGATAATTTTAGAACGCTAATCTTTCCCCCACAGCACTGCCAGGTACCTCTCCCTACTCCAGTATTATAGGATTTTAGAACGATAATCTGTCCCTCACAGCATCGCCAGAAACCACTCCCTAATCCAGTATGAGATGATTTTAGAACGCTAATCTGTCCCTCACAGCACTGCCAGGAACCTCTCCCTACTCCAGTACGAGATGATTTTAGAACGCTAATCTTTCCCCCTCAGCACCGCCAGGAAACTCTCCCTACTCCATTAGGAGAGGATTTTATAACGGTAATCTGTCCCTCACACCAGCAGCCGGAACCTCTCCCTATACCAATATGAGATGATTTCATAACGGTAATCTGTCCCTCAAAACAGCAGCAGGAACCTCTCCCTACACCAGTATGAGATGATTTTAGAACGCTAATCTGTCCCTCAGAGCACCGCCAGGAAACTCTCCGTACTCCAGTATGAGATGATTTTAGAACGCTAATCTTTCCCCCACAACACTGCCAGGAACCTTTCCCTACTCTAGTAGAAGAGGATTTTATAACATTAATCTGTCCCTCACACCAGCAGCAGGAACCTCTCCCTATACCATTATGAGATGATTTCATAACGGAAATCGGTCCCTAACAGCAGCAGCAGGAACCTCTCCATACACCAATATGAGACTATTTTAGATCGCTAATCTGTCCCTCACAGCACCACCAGGAACCTCTCCCTACTCCAGCATGAGATGATTTTAGAACGCTAATCTGTCCCTCACAGCACCACCAGGAACTTCTCCCTACTCCAGTATGAGATGATTTTACAATGCTTATCTGTCCCTCACAGCACCACCATGAACCTCTCCCTACTCCAGTATGAGATGATTTTAGAACGCTAATCTGTCCCTCACAGCACCAGCAGGAACCACTCCCTACTCCAGTATGAGATGATTTTAGAAAGCTTATCTGTCCCTCACAGCAGCACCAGGAACCTCTCCCTACACCAGTATGAGATGATATTAGTACGCTAATCTGTCCCTCACAGCACCATCAGGAACCTCTCCCTACACCAGTATGAGATGATTTTAGAACGCTAATCTGTACCTCACAGCACCAGCAGGAACCTCTCCCTACACCAGTATGAGATGATTTTAGAACGCTTATCTGTCCCTCACAGCACCACCAGATACCTCTCCCTACTCCAGTATGAGATGATTTTATAAAGTTAATCTGTCCCTCACACCAGCAGCAGGAACCTCTCCCTATACCAGTATGAGATGATTTTATAACGCTGATCTGTCCCTCACAGCAGCACCAGGAACCTCTAGCTACACCAGTATGAGGTGATTTTATATCGCTAATCTGTCCCTCACAGCACCGCCAGGAACTTCTCCCTACTCCAGTATGAGATGATTTTAGAATGATAATCTGTCCCTCACAGCAGCACCAGGAACCTCTCCCTACACCAGTATGAGATGATTTTAGAACTCTAATCTGTCCTTCACTGCAGCAGCAGGAACCTCTCCCTACACCAGTATGAGATGATTTTAGAAGGCTAATCTGCCCTTCACAGCACCGCCAGGAACCTCTCCCTACTCCAGTATGAGATGATTTTATAATGGTAATCTGTCCTTCACACCAGCAGCAGGAACCTCTCCTTATACCAGTATGAGTTGATTTTAGAACACTAATCTTTTCCCCACAGCACCGCCAGGAACCTCTACGTACACCAGTATGAGATGATTTTATAACGGTAATCTGTCCCTCACAGCACCGCCAGGAACCTCTCCCTACTCCAGTATGAGATGATTTTAGAACGATAATCAGTCCCTCACAGCAGCACCAGGAACCTCTCCCTACATCAGTATGAGTTTATTTTAGAATGTTAATCTGTCCCTCACTGCACCGCCAGGAACTTCTCCCTACTCCAGTATGAGATGATTTTAGAACGATAATCTGTCCCTCACAGCAGCACCAGGAACCTCTCCCTACATCAGTATGAGATGATTTTAGAACTCTAATCTGTCCTTCACTGCAGCAGCAGGAACCTCTCCATACACCAGTATGAGATGATTTTAGAACGCTAATCTGCCCTTCACAGCACCGCCAGGAACCTCTCCCTACTCCAGTATGAGATGATTTTAGAACTCTAATCTGTCCCTCACAGCAGCACCAGGAACCTCCCCCTACTCCATTATGAGATGATTTTAGAACGCTAATCTGTCCCTCACAGCACTGCCAGGAACCTCTCCCTACTCCAGTATGAGATGATTTTAGAACACTTATCTATCCCCCACAGTACCGCCAGGAACCTCTCCCTACTCCAGTATGATATGATTTTATATAACGGTATTCTGTCCCTCACACCAGCAGCAGGAACCTCTCCCTATACCAATATGAGATGATTTTGTAACGTAATCTGTCCCTCACAGCAGCAGGAACCTCTCCCTACACCAGTATGAGATAATTTTAGAATGCTAATCTGTCCCTCACAGCACCGCCAGAAACCTCTCCCTATTCCAGTATGAGATGATTTTATATAACGGTATTCTGTCCCTCACACCAGCAGCAGGAACCTCTCCCTATACTAATATGAGATGATTTTGTAACAGTAATCAGTCCCTCACAGCGGCACCAGGAACCTCTCCCTACACCAGTATGAGATGATTTTAGAACGCTAACCTGTCCCTCACAGCAGCAGCAGGAACCTCTCCCTACACCAGTATGAGATGATTTTAGAACGCTAATCTGTCTCTCACAGCACCGCCAGGAACCTCTCCCTACTCCAGTATGAGATGATTTTAGAACGGTAATCTGTCCCTCACACCAGCAGCAGGAACCTCTCCATATATCAGTATGGGATGATTTTATAATGCTAATATGTCCTTCACACAAGCAGCAGGAACCTCTCCCTATACTAGTATGAGATGATTTATAATGGTAATATGTCCCTCACACCATCAACAGGAACCTCTCCCTATACTAGTATGAGATGATTTTATAATGCTAATTTATCCCTCACACCAGCGGCAGGAATCTCTCCCTATACTAGTATGAGATGATTTTATAACGGTAATCTATCCCTCACACCAGTGGCAGGAACCTCTCCCTACACCAGTATGATATGATTTTATAACGCTAATCTATCCCTCACAGCGATGGCATGAACCTCTCCCTATACCAGTATGAGATGATTTTATAAAGCTAATCTATCCCTCACAGTGGCGGCAGCATCCTCTCCCTACCCTGGCCTTAAAGCATGTGACATGCAGCGCTACTTGACTCCAGTTCATATCGAGGCAGGGTCACATGACGTACTGGCCAAGCACAGCCATGCCATTAGTAGGCATGGCTGTGATGGCTTCTAAGAGCAAATGAGTGAAACTCTTGTTGATTGGCTGCCTTCAGCTATTCAAAAGGTGCGAAAACATACCCAAATCCCGGACCCGGACTTTTTCTCAAATGTCTGTGTTCGGTACACGGACACCCTAAAGTCCGGTACGAACCCAAACTTTACAGTCCGGGTTCGCTCAACTCTATTCATGAGGATTCCCCATACCCATTGGCTTGGATCTGCAGCACAGAGTATTTGTTTTATCCATTATCCCAATTGCCAGATCATCAGCTAGTTTGAACTTTATGGACTTTTTCGAGTTCTACTGTGCTATTTGAGTGCTGATTTTGCTTCTGCGTGTTCTTATCACAAGTTTTTTGGGTACTTCAAAAAGGATACCAAATAAATAACATTTTTAATAATTTAATTTTCCAGTTTTATACTATGATGTGACAATTATTTAACAAAGTTTCATTTTCACTCGGAAAAACATACATACATAATAAAATGCCCATTTTAGTCTTAAAAAATGCTTACATTCCCAAAATACTATATAATTTCTGAAAGCAGAGAGCCTATAGAATTATACGACGATAGTTACAAAAGCGATATTTGAGGAAACTATATTTGCATTACAAAATACACTAAAATTAATTTTAGTGAACTCAAACACAGTATAATTCTTTTTTTCAGCTACACCTCTTACCATCCTAAACTATAATCACCATCCTGAATGCCTAATGTCAACTTCAAGTGTTTGAGTCCAATTACAACTTTACCACTTCAGTGGAAATCTTGCCTGTTAAGTTGCTCATTCCCCCATTCTCCATTTCCACAAGCCTTCTCTAGTGTTGGAGTGCTGATCATCATACTGATGAAAAGGAGGGACCTTTTCTTGATCCTGTCCCTGTCCTATGTTAAAGGGTGCATAGGCTGCTCCCCTTATTATTGGTTAACCAGCCCAATATTTTCTGGGGGGGTCTTTTTTAAATTAAAATAAAGAATCATTGTTTTTTATTTACAGTTTATTTTACATTTGTTAGTGGCAACAAAATAAAGCAACATAAAATAACCAACAATTGTAACTCTTCAGTTAGATCCATACAGTCCATAAAATGAGATATAGGCATGAAACCAGTACTTTCTGATTCAGCAAAACATAAAAATATAAACATAAAAATAAAGTTGAATGAAAAATGGTTTTGTATAAAAAAAAAAATGTGTTTTACATTTTCCCAAGTTTCATGTACAGCATACATATATCGAATCTGGAAAATGTTTCGTAAATGTTTGCTGTAAAATGCATGCACTTAAACATATAAGCAGTTCATAATGTTTATTTTATTAGAATATGATTGCAGTTTTGTTCCTGCAGAAAATATGCTTGAAGTCATATTTTTGCTGCCAGTGAAATTCACACTTTTATTGAAGCTTAAACTAAGCTGACAGTTTACTACAGCATGAGGGCACATGCATAAATTAATAAGGCCAGATGTCCTATAAATGAGAAAAAGCAAAAATCTCAATTAAAAGATTCCATTTGGAGGGGAAGAAAATTGCCTGCAATGAAATCCCCAGCAATGCTTAGCTAAAGAATCCTCCTTTCCAAACAGTTACTTTAAAGTCAAAATGGCAAATAATTAAATCTGAGAAGCTGCATAATAATAATTACTAATAGTAAATATTTCATTGGTGTCATGATTTTGTTTAAGGGGCTATTCTGCTTACATATGATTGGTAAAATACTCTTTCTCATTGTACCAAATACACAACCTTTGTTGATAAAATATTAAAGTATAATTTCTTAGAAAATGGAATAATCAGCTTTGGAATGAATTTCATAAATATAATTGAATTTTAAAGGACATCTAGTAGATTCTACACAACCAGAAGGTCTTCTTTGTAGTTCAAGGAGCTGTACTTGCCTGATTTCTCTGACAGTGTACTGTAAGACTTATACAGCCAAAAGCCTCTTTACATGAAATTATCACAACCAAATCCTGTTGAAAAATCTGTCCCTTATAGACAGTTGTTTCTTCTATCTGTGTCCTTAATGCATTACTTTACTATGAACTCTAAATCCATTTTTTAAGCTTATATGTATCTCTAGGAAGTAACTTATACCTATCCATACACGTATAATCTGTGTCTGTCTAAACAAATCACATCTGCTTGTTTCTTTCTACCCCATTTTAGTACTCAACACACAACAATTTCTTCTTGATTTAAATTTAGTATTGTTGGGATGATGGAAATTAAATATTATTAATAATTTTATGCACCATAACAGCAATGTTTTAAAATAGATCAAAAAGTTGTACAGTGTATACAAGTATGGCCCAAATGGGATTTTGTTTTTATTTAACTGAACTCTTTCAGCTACAACTATTTATAATACGAGATGAAAAAAATAATTCACATTATCGTAACTGATTGGATTTTGACAAAACCATTGATTTCATGATAAATATGTATAAAATAAAAAGGAATGCCTCCACTTTTATATCTTGTCAACAGATGACAGAACCGATGCATGATAAGTACTGTTATGTTGTTTAGGTTCTCCTATATCACATTGGTTGGCTGCTACTTATTAGAGCGAGTGGTTGCTTTTCTACTCCCTATAAAGTGGAACCCTGTGCTAGACCCTTGTCAGTATGATTAAAGCAAATATAATGACTTTTATTTTGTTTTAGATTTGTCCATGTGAAACATGCCACTGAAAAAGAAAGTGAGGGGGAATCCAAAAGAAAGAGGAGAAGGCAGCTCACTCAATGGGGACAATTGTTTCAGTGTCAAATGTCTGAGATGGGAATTCCCCTCACTTTAGTGAGAGTTCCTCTTTTTCTTTTCTGTCTCAAGACAGAAAATGAAGAAAAATCTTCCCAGTGGGACAGAGACAGCTAAAAATAACCTGAAGGGGATTTAGCCTCCCTTACTCTATCCAAAACTGAAAAAAATGCCTTCATATACACATTAAGCAATATACTGTGAGAAGTGAAAAGGGGGTGAATTTGTATAAATTGTCCACCATTTCCTTGCCTTCTGCAACTATGAAAAAAAACAATAGTGTTAAAACTAAGCTATAGATAATTTTATTAGGGCTTGCAAGGCTTACCTTAGCTTTATCGTCAGGTTAAAAGGGAAAACAATGGCATTTCCATCCACCTGTTTTACATAATATAACTAAGCTTTAGTAGAGAACACATATTTATATTTTTGGATTGCTCAACAGCTTTTAATGTGGCAGCACTAAACTGAAGAAGGAATTACCAAGTAGTAAAATGAATGAAGGATATAATAAATAGGCTTTTAATACTCTAACAAGATTAATAACATTGTGTTAAAATGTGTTTCCTTCAAAAACTCATAATAGCTTGATTGGTATCCTTTCAACTTCTTGAATTTGCTTTCTTGTTTAAATAACCAAATGTTAATTTAGTTTCCATTTTAATAATTTGCATCTAATTTTCAAATGCATAAATGTCAAGTGTTTGTTTGTACTTGTATTGATTTTTATTCAGATAAACAGTTTTAAATTATGTATTTATATTGTTTCTTTGCATATAAAAATTCTTGCAAAGATATAATTTGTGGACTCAGTGTATTTATATCTAACAAGTGGAAGAGATATATATTTTTTTCAATTGCCTCAGGTACTTGAAGGACTTCATAAGATAAAATGTTTAATCCATACGAGTTAGAATTCCCAATTTTAACTGCTATCTTGCTCCACTTCTGGAGCCTTTTGAGTGTCCAGAATTTCTGTAACTAATACCTCATCATATGTGAGAGTACAAAGACAGAGACCCTGTGTTAAGTGCAGTTACAACATACTTTCTGTTTTTTTAATCCTTTTTTCAAGTAAAAGCTCAGCATAAGTTTCCATTCAGACATGCCGTCTCTAATTGACAGAGCAGTACAGAGAACAATGAGAATATTGGACAATACCGTATATAAAGAACAATGGACAGGTAAAAAATCTGCCTATCCTTTGTAATGTGACTGTTTCTTAACCGATTCCCAACCAGCTTGTGTACATTTATTGCTGCAGAGTGGCAGCATCCCGCGAATCACCATTTATAAACGGTGGCTTGCACGTGCACTGTAGCGGGCAGGAGTGCGCTGCCGGCAGCGCGCTCTAATGCACGCCGCACTCTGCAGGAGTGTGGCCGCAGCTTGGGCAGACTCGATCTCCGCCAGCGAGCCGAGATTGCCTAGCAGAGAAGAGAAATGGGGAACCACTGATGTAAACATTGCGGTTCCCCTCTCTGTCAGGCAGCATGTGAGAGATCTACTGATCCCTGCTACTGGGATCAGTTAGATCTCTTATGCCCCTGGCAGCCCAGCCCCCTCACAGTCAAAACACGCCTAGGGAACACACTTAACCCCTAGATCGCCCCCTGCAGGTTTACCTCTTCACTGCCAATGACATTTATACAGTAATAAGTGGATATTTGAATTTCTGATCACTGTATAAATGTCAATAGTCCCAAAAACGTGTCAAAAATGTCCGACATGTCCGCTGGAATATCACAGTCCTGATAAAAATTGTCGCCATTACTAGTAAAGAAAAAAAATTGTGAACACGCCAGAAATTAATTCTCATGGTCTGTAAATGTTGCAACTTTTGTGCAAACCAATCAATAAACGGCAATTGTGATTTTCAAATTTAATATTTTTATTTCTCAAAAATCAATACTAGTTGATAAATTGTTTATTTGAGCTTCTTCTTGGGACGCAGATTGTTTCTGTGTCCACACTTCTTCTTGCGACAGTTTACAGCATGAGGATGGAGCCAAGCATAGCATTTGCGGCACATCATCTTGTCACAGTTGTACTTCTGGGCAAGTTGCCTGAGGAAAGGCTTAATGATACCACAATGAAGACGCAACACCAAATGCAAGGTGGACTCCTTCTGGATATTGTAGTCCGACAGTGTATGTCCATCTTCAAGCTGTTTGCCAGCAAAGATCAGACACTGCTGGTCAGGAGGAATACTTTCCTTGTCCTTTTTTTGGATATGTATTTTAGCAAAAAGTAAAAAAATATTGTTTTTTGTTTGCAAAATTGTCGCTCTTTTTTTGTTTATAGCGGTGATCAGAAATGACGCAGAGGTGATCAAATACCACCAAAAGAAAGCTCTATTTTTGGGAAAAAAGGACACAAATTTAGTTTGGGTACAACGTCGAACGACCGCGCAATTGTCAGTTAAAGTGACGCAGTGGCGAATCGCAAAAAGTGCTCTGGTTCTAACATGGGAAATCCTTCTGGTCCTTAGGTGGTTAAGCAACAAAGTGGATGGTGATTTTGCTACTCATTCATTGTACATTTGCCCCTCAGGTTGTTTGCTGGATTGCAGATGCATGCTCTTCCATTGGCTGCTAATCCGGATTATCCATTCATCAATAAGATATAAAGGTCTTAATAAAATTTGTAGTATATAATATAGCTAGTAAGCCCAGTCTGTTTGTCTCAATTTCCACTAGGAGAGGTTCTTGGTTGTTATAATTACTCTGAGACGAATAGCCATGGTCCCCATTTTTTTCTTTTATTATTATTCATCACATTTTTCTTTATAACACTTTCAAATAATTCCCAACTTACTACAATGCTGTTGCATAGGATGAGCAGACAGAGAACTAAATGAAACAATAGGATGGGACAGAAAAAAAAGGTATTTGGGACTGAAGTGGTTAACAAAACAAAAATCTACATTGTACCTTTATTTTGCCTTCTTCATTCAGATATGTGTTAAAATTTTTACTAAAATCTTCACTTTTGCTGAAAGATTACAGATAGGGAATGGGTTGAAGTGGTACAGTACAGCAATGCCTAGATGGAATCTCTTATTGTGTCTGTAAAAAAAAAAAAACAATACATCTAGTGCTAGTTATGGAGCAAATTGTGGAACTCGCAATAAGTTCACAAAAAAATAATAATTTGATATAAGATTACATGAAATAAAGAAAAGTCACTTTAGATGGACAATGTAAAATAGTTTACAGCGCCTTGAAAAAGTATTTATACCCTTGAGATTTTCCACATTTTGTCATGTTACAACCAAAAACATAAATGTACTTTATTGGGAATTTATGGGATAAATAGACCAACACAAAGTGACACATAACTGTGAAGTGGAAGGAAAATTATAAATGGTTTTCCATTATTTTTACAAATAAATATGTGAAAAGTGTAACATGCATTTTTATTCAGCCCCCTTTACTCTGATACCCCTAACTAAAATCTAGTGGAACCAATTGCCTTCAGAAGTCACCTAATTAGTAAATAGAGTCTACCTGTGTGTAATTTAATCTCAGTATAAATGCAGCTGCTCTGTGAAGCCCCCAGAGGTTTGTCAGAGAACCTTAGTGAACAAACAGCACCATAAAAGCCAAGAAACACACCAGACAGGTCAGGGATAAAGTTGTGGAGAGGTTTAAAGCAGGGCTGGGTTATAGAAAAATATCCCAAGCTTTGAACATCTCATGTAGCACTATTCAGTCCATCATCCAAAAATGGAAAAATTATGGCACAACTGCACACCTCCTAAGACATTGCTGTCTGCCTAAACTGACAGGCCAGGCAAGGAGAGCATTAATCATAGAAGCAGTCAAGAGGCCCATGGAAACTCTGGAGGAACTGAAGAGATCCACAGCTCACATGGGAGCCGAAATAAAGTTGTTACCGTAAGAAGAACGGTGAGAAGGTATTACCGGTCTAAACACTTCACGTACTGATTATCAACAGGACACCTGTCTAAGAGGGTACACTCGACACCTAGAGAAGTCAAGGAGGTCTCAAAGGTACCCGGAGAACTGACGAAGATACTAATTACGAGAGGAACGGACCGGACAGTCAAATCCGTCTGTCGTTACAGAATCCTCCACACGTCAACACGGTATTAAAAAGGTAAAAACCTACTACCTGACTTATCACGATGTACTCTACAAGTTTCGAACCCTATAAAAAGATATTGGGTCGGGACGAAATTTGGAGAGGTGT
>BLSH010439655.1:370242-385333 GCA_018402905.1 Glandirana rugosa
AAAAAAAAAAATTTGGTCGTTACATCTGTAAAAAAAATAAAAACACGTTCTTTACGTGGCGACCGACGTTTACATCAAAAATCTTAAAAAAAAAAATTTTGGTCGTTACATCTACGTGAAAAATTAAAACACGTTCTTTGTTATTAGACAGGGAAATTCGTTGTCGTCCTTGGAGAGGGATATCTTGATCCTCTACTAAAATCTTGTTATTAGACAGGGAGATTCGTTGTCTTGCAGCCAGCGGTGCATTTCTTGCACAAAAATAAAAAAAATGTCTACATTGCTGGTTTAAAAAAAAAAAAAATCCAAAAACTACATTTGCGGCCAGCGGTGCATTTCTTGCACAAAAATAAAAAAAACAGTTTTGGCTACCTCCTCCTCCTCCACCGCCACTTTCACCGCCTCCTCAACCTCCAACTCCACATCCATCTCCATTTTTGATTTTTTTTATGTGATTTTAGCTTAAAAATTATTTTAAGTTATTTCCCTATCCCCATTTCTTTGTAGGGCACTTGTTCGACTCTTACCCCCATTTTCCTTCCTTTCGCAGACCTCTAGGACTTGCCAGGACTTTGTTACAGCCATTTTTGTGCCTAAAAGTTTGGGTCCCCATTGATTTTAATGGGGTTCGGGGTCCGGGACAAAGCTCGGGTCAAGTCCGGTCCCGAACCCGGACTTTTTCCCAAAGTTTGGCCGAGCCTGCAGAACCCGAACTTCCAGAGGTTCGATCAACTCTAGTTACTATCCCACTTCTATGTTTCCTTGAAAAAACACTTCTGGCGATGATGGAAGAGGATGTGGCACAGGAGGAGGAGGAAGAGGGGTCATTTCTACGGTTATCAGGCCATTCATTCACAAGCGGCTTGGAGGGTGGGTTCCTGCACCAGCATAGGCCAGGTAAAAAAATTCAAGCCAGGGCACAGTTCTGGAGGATGAGGAGGACCAGGATGGTGGGGAGGATGAGGAGGAGGAGGAGGAACCGTGTTCACAGCAGGGTGGCACCCAACGCAGCTCTTGGGCATCACTGGAGCGTGGCTGGGGGGATACGGAGGACACAGATGATACACCTCCCATGGTGGATAGCTTGTCTTTGCCTCTGGGCAGCCTGGCACACATGAGCGACTACATGCTGCAGTGCCTGCGCAATGACAACCGAGTTGCCCACATTGTAACTTGTGCTGATTACTGGGTGGCCACCCTGCTGGATCCCCGTTACAAGCACAACGTGCCGTCCTTAATTCCCTCACTGGAGCATGATCGGAAGATATGTGACTACTAGCGCACACTGGTAGACGCGCTGCTAAGGGCATTCCCAAATGACACCGGGGGCTCAGTGGAAGCACAAGGCGAAGGCAGATGAGGAGGAAGAGGTCGCCAACACAGCTGTGGCACCGCCAGCACCTCAGAAGGCAGGGTTAGCATGGCTGAAATGTGGAAAAGCTTTGTCAGCAGCACGCCACAACAAACAGCACCACCAGCTGATAGGCAACGTCTTAGCAGGAGGCAGCATTTCAGCAACATGGTGGAACAGTATGTGTGCACACATGTACTGACTGATGGGTCTGCCCCATTCAACTTCTGTGTCTCCAAATTGGGCACATGGCCTGAGCTTGCCCTTTATGTCTTGGAGGTGCTGGCCTGCCCTGCAGCCAGTGTATTATCTGATCGTGTGTTTAGCACGGCAGGGGGCGTTATCACAGACAAGCACAGCCACCTGTCCGCATCCAACGTGGACAAGCTAACCTTTATTAAAATGAACCAGGCATGGATCCCACAAGACTTGTCTGTACCTTATGCAGAATAGCCATTTATACCGGCCTCACACAGCCATTGGTATACTTTAGTGGACGTATCCTTTTTTTTTAATATGTCTCAATATTTTGGGGGCTACCCCAATTAAAAAACAAACAAAAGAACAAAAAACAGTGTTGGCTACCTCCTACTCCTCCACCGCCACTTCCACCACCTACACCGCCACGGTCACCGCCTCCTCAACCTCTTACTCCACATCCACCTTCTCCTCCATTTTTTATTTTTTTTATGTGATTTTAAGTTATTTCCTTATCCACATTTGTTTGTAGGGCACGTGTCCTACTCTTACCCCCATTTTGCTTCCTTTTTCAGCCCTCTAGCCCTTTCCAGAACTTTTATAGAGCCATTTTTGTGCCCAAAAGTTTGGGTCTCAATTGACTTCAATGGGGTTCGGGGTCATGTTCAGGTCAAGTTCGGGGCTGAACTCGCCGAACTTTTTTGTGAAATTCGGCTGAACTCGCCGAACCCGAACATCCAGGTGTCCGCTCAACTCTACTCACCACAGCTCCTGTAGGGATCCGAGGAGCGAAACTCCCCATAATCCCTCTCAAGAACCAGGGAGGTGAGACGGTCATACTGACACTCCCTTAGCTGGAGCTTTAGATCAGATATCTGCTTTTGGGAGCCTCCTGAAGATACCAGGTGGTCTAGCCGCCCATGCAGCTTCAGGTAGGCCTGGTACTTAGACATTGCCCTGTACTTTGAACACTTGGAAAAAACCCTTAGACCTCTTCTTTACCGCTTCCCACCATTCCCGGTGGGAGCAGCCGCTCTCAAGAAGTGAGGTTTGATCCAAAAAGAAGGCCTCAAATTTTCCCTAATACCAGAGTCCTCAAGCAGCATCCCATTCAGATGCCACAAGCCCTACCCTTTCTAGGGGGTTTTGGCCACAATCAGAGCAACGGACAAAAAACAGTAATCAGGGAACTCCAATACTCGCTGCTCCGGAGCTTTGCAGACAGAATCCCCCTTAAAAAAACAATCTATTCTACTCTTACTCTGTCCTCGGGAAAATGTGAACACTGTGTGGCTGGGGAGGCAATGAACATGTGCATCAACCTACCTGGCTTCCCTCACCATTCTATTTAAAAAATTGCTGTCTTGTACTCTAAAGCGGTACTCTAAAGGTTAATTTTTATCAATCTCCCCCCTTTTTGATGATAACATCAACCCGAAAAAGTAATGTCCCAAGGTATATCCGGGTGAGGAGATACCAGGCATCTCCCCACTGGCTGGGGACCTCCAGTCTTCTCCATCAGGAGACCATTACCTCGGGTTGGGGTGCATAGGTGCAATTGTCCATATTTTGCAGATCCTCCTTAGACATAACGCTCTGGATCTGGAACATCTCTGTTCAGAAGTTGCATTCTTAGTGCAGGATATTTTTCTGAAGAAACACACAGTTTGGATGGCAGGCACATCAGTAACTTGACTGAAAGGTAAATGGCAAGTATGAATAACAAAATCAAGAAAAGCAACATACCAAGCTTTTTGAACCAACTAAAGATACCACCAAACCAGTCCCCAAAACCACCCAGACCTTCAAAAGAGTTCCATCCATCTTCTGCTATTTGTCTGGCCTCAAGTTGGAGATCCTGTATTTTTGCTAAATGCTCTTCTATTAAATCATCTGCATCTGATACCCAGGTACAGCATTCTTTCCCATTGTATTTACAATAAAAACACTTCTGAGGCCAGCAAAGAGTCCAAGGCCAGCCTTTCTTGAAGGGCTAATTTACAAAGCTCTCTTACTTCCTCATTAAGAAGATGGATGGCAGCTGTGGTTTCATTAAAGATGTCATCAACGATAAGGGAAAAGTTGTCAAGCCTAGACATCATCATTTATCCCCACCCAAGCCAACTAGGAAAATAAGACCAAACCATATCCCCAGTATTAAATAATTCTCTCTTTGCCCTCCATTCTGGGTGAGCTATGTATTGGGCAGTAATTCTTCCTTCGTGAGCATAAGCGGCGGGAACTAGAACTACAAAGCTACAAACAGCATTTCGCTTGAGTGGGAGAACCTTATAAATTGCAGATCCACACAAAAAATCGAATGGATTTGGAAGTCCAAAACAGTTTGAAGTGAGGGATATATTGCTCATTATTTGTGTGAAGGCAAAAAGCAAGGTGTACAAGGAGGAATCAAAAAACATGGTTTGTGATATAACCTGCAAAGGTGGTTGCTGTAATGGTGTTTGGACTGTAGTATTCTGCAATATATCAAAGGGGCTTTCACCCATTTGAATGGTAACAATAGTACCTCCAAGGCATACCATTTTTCCCAGTGTTTTGTTGTGACCTGTAATGTTATAGCATACAGAAGGAGTTCCATGCTTTCCTACAACATAGATCGGCTTTTGTAACTTCTTACACATAACCGGGTAAGCACAGGTGAATTTTTTACCAACCCCATTTTTCCACCATGTACCATACAGTTCTGGTAACTCAATGCTTAAATTGGAGCGACCTTCAATGGAAACCACATAGGGCACAGCTACTGCCACCAATGCTGGCTGTTTTAGACTAAGGGGAGGACTAGAGCACACCCAGCAATTGGTAGCATTGGCCTTATCTGCTATTTTTTTCATGTGTGTTTGTTTATATCTCATCATAATTGGAAACTTGGGAGTCAGAGATCTTTTTACTCTTTCCTGATTAAGAGAATGGTTAATTTTCCTTTTTGCATTCCCACATGCAATCCCAACCTTCATACACACAAGGGGCGGTGATATGCACAGTTATAGCCATGGTAAAGGATATGGTCAGAAGAATCATTCATTGAGCCCTTCAAGTGGATTCCTCCACAGCATTTTGGTGTAGCTTTTTACAGTGGTTAATGTGTATCCAAGCAGGCTTTTCTTCAAGTTTGACAGCAGTATCCATGTCCAGCAAAACCTGGAAAGGTCCTTCATATCTCTCATCCAGACTCTTTCTGGTTAGCTTTTTCACCAATACAAAATCCCCTGGTTTGAGGCAGTGGGTACCTGTGATCACAGAGGGATCTGGGATTGAAGAATAGACAAGATCTTAGGTTCTCATAAGCTTTTGATGTATAGCTTGTACATAAGGAAATAGCTCACTTTCTTTTTGTTCTAATTGCTGAGGGAAGTAACAACCCAGTCTTGGGACTATCCCAAACAACACTTCATAAGGGGACAACCCAGTTTTGGCCTTAAGGGCTGTTCTGTTCTGTAAAGAGCTATGGGAAGGCACTCAGCCCATGTATTATCTGTCTCCTCTCTTAGTTTTGCCAGTCTATTCTCAATAATCCCATTCAGTCTCTCCACTTTACTGGAAGATTGAGGGTGATAAGGAGTGTGCAAGGCCTGACTGATATTTAAACATTCGAGGATATAAGTAAAAACCTCTGCTGTAAAGTATGAGCCCCTGTCAGACTCAATTAACTTTGGAACCCCATAGTGGCACACTGCCTTGGCTATTAGTTTCAGTGGCTTTTGCTGCAGCCTTGGCCATGGACCAGGCCTCTGGCCATGATGAAAACAGGTCAATACAGACTAGCACATACTCATATACTCCGTACTTTGGTAATTGAATATAATCAATCTGAAGCCTTTGAAAAGGATATTCAGGTCTTGGAGAAAGTCTCAAAGGGACAGTTACTGTCTTTCTGGATTATGTCTGGCACAAGTGTAGCATGACCCACAGTAGCGGGCTGCAAATGTAGCAAACCCTGGAGCTATCCAGTATTTGCCAATGGGAGTGGTCATTATATCCTTTGATACATGGTCTGCCTCATGTGATAATTGGGCCAACATTTGAAATAATACCTTGGGGAGAAACCATTTCTTACCATTGTTCCAAACTCCAGTTGGGTCAGGGGACGCCCCCTCCCTTTTCCAAAGTCTCTTTTCCTTATCAGGTGCTTGGTGTTGCAGCTTGATAAGAAAGGTAGTATCCAGCTGGGGCAGCTCTGGCATAGCAGACACCGCCAGCTCAGCCTGGAGGATTACCTCTGGCATAGCAGGCATAACCCTTTCAACTACTTAAAGTAGCATGTTTAACCCTTTTGCCAGAACTAGTCAGGAAATCTCCAGATTGGGCCAAAATTGTGTTCAATGTACACCTGCTGTCTGTGTGGACATTAGCTCTTTTACTCTTAAAATGTTTACAGGATGCCTCTAGAGCATATAGATCAGCCTCTTGAGCTGACACATTAGTGGGTAAAGCTTCCTTCACTATTATTTCAGTCTCTATAGTTAGCCAGTATGGGGGCACTCCATCCTCAATGTAGTATTTAGACCCATCTATACATCTGATTCCTGTAAAGGAGAATCTTTTCCTGGCGCTATGGCCCAAGACTCTTCTTCTATCAAAGCAAGACAATCATGACCATAATAGGAATCTGCTTTACAAAAATATTTTTTATGACACAAAAAAGCCCTGTATTTGTGCCTGAGAGAAACAATATTGCTTCAGTCTAGGAATCTAGCTTGTATTTCACTGGTGGAACATCAAGCACTGAAATATCATACTTGTCTGTGGCCCATAATGACTCTGGCAAGTCAGAAAAAGCATTATAAGGGTTGCTAGTGGTCTGGACCATCATAACATGAAGACAAGCTGCTGCTTCAGCCATAACTTCCTTAGCGAGTTTAAAAGTCACTTAGTATCTCTGCCAAGGCACATGTTAAGGAGTTTAGTTTTCTTTAGGGGAACTGACTGTCCAGTCAGACCAACACTTGGAATGATGTTCTCATTGAGGCACCAAGGGGGCACTTCAGAAGTGTGAAGGACTGTGTGCGAAGCACCTGTGTCAAGAAGGCATTCAAAACCTTTTTCCCACTCGGGGAAGGGCATTTCATCTAAAAACAACTTTAGCTTTGTCTCTGACACTTCCCTAGACACGGGCTTGCCTATTTCCTATGCTATAGCAACAGTGGTGGGCGTTGCCATAAGGTCAGGGCAATTTCGGGCAATGTGTCCATATTTGTGACATGCATAGCATTGGATTTGAGACACATCAATTGGGGCAGACTTTTGATAACTCTGTTGATTCCTTCCATGGCCCTTACCCCGACCACGCCCTTGGTTTTGTCTAACTATCTTGAGGGTTTTGGCCATCACCCTGTGGGCTCAAACAAAATTTTGGACGTGTTGATTTTTCTGCAGCCATCTGCTATTCTATTCCTGCTAAACATGCAAGTATAACATCCAGACCCAAAATATGACACTCTGGTCGCACTTGTAGCAATCTGACTTTTAAGTTGGGTAGCAAGCCTTCAATGAATCTTGCTCTTATCATACATGTTTGATCATTATAATTCTTTGGCTCTGGATCAGCGATATCCACTCTTATACTGGCAGTTTCAGCCATCTCTGTTAATCTATTCCAAAATCCTGCTGCAGCTTCCCCTTTTCCTCCTGGATTGATACATTTATAGATTTAACATATACAAAATGACACCTGCATACTCTGCTCTTGGTTGACATTGGGATGGAGCAGGTCTAGATAGGGACTTAATTATTCCTGCTCCAAGAACGGGAGCATACGGTGGGGGATCTTCCTCACAAGGGGCTACAGGAGATTGAAGATTTAATTTGTTCTCAAGTGCTACAGGCAGGGATCACATAGAATATACCCTTGCTGGAGATCAACTCAGTAATCCCTAATCTATTTAAAACTTCTGACTTTGTCTGCCATTGCTAAAATGCATCCCACATACCCTTATTTTCAATAAATTTACAAGACATGCTGTCATTCACAAACTTTTCCCATATTTGTAAATCAAAAGTGCCATTCCCTGATATCGGTTTCTCCCAATTCCTTGTCCAGTAACTCCAAACTGATAAAGGAGCAACACATGGAGATCCATGCTTTTTCTGCATATATGCAGAAGTGGACACACCCTTCTCCTCACACGGTCCCAGACCTGGAGGCTCTCGGGCTGCTCTCCTAAAGAGCCCTGGCCCATTAAAATGCACATTTCTCATGCTTGCATCAACTACTACCAGTGACTATATAGTCTTTTACCACTTTAAAAGAGACCTTGTCTCACAAATACTTATTGCTGGCCAGCAAATACTTTATGGAGCAGACACAAGAATTCTGGGAGGACTTAAACAAAAACTTCCACACTATGACATATGCAAACTGGAGTATGTAATTTCTCTGAGACAGGACAGGCTGTACACAGTCCAGAAGGACACCGACAAAACCAATCATCAACTGCAGTCAGGGGCTTAAAGCCATATTTCTCCAGTATACATATGACAATTATAATGCTACTTAACAATTATTCCAACATTCCCTAAACTGGCACCGGCCCCAAAAGGCCCCAGAGTCAACCCTATTCTGCCACAAACAACCCAGCCACGAAGGCAGGTTTCACTTGCATCCACTGCAACCCAACATACACAAACTCACACTACTCCAAAAACTGGCACATTTGAAATACCATTCAAAGGAAATCAATAAAATATTTAAAAAGTACAAGAAGTACATACCAATCAGGTCTTCTAGGATAGGTAGGTTTAAGCAGAGGTAAACTCAAGAACAGCCGCACATAGGTGGACAGGACAAAGCAGAAAAAAATGTAAGCAAAAGGCTCAGTATGCCGGCATTTTATTCTGCTGTCTCACTGGCCGATCCTATTAACTGGCGGCTGCCACTTGGTCCACTCTGCTTCTGGCTGGATATTCGCCAACTGTTGAAGATAAATTTCGATACCACACGTATCCTAGAAGGAAAGGTTAGGGTGTACCCAAGTATAGCATATGCTAGAGAAACTGACAATACTGACACAAGATCAGCGTTCAGCAGTTTCTATCTTTAATGACCATAGCAGTGATATTTATTTCCATAATCATTAATAATACATTTTAGGAGACACTGAGAAGATCCTGGAAGTGGTGGCCCTGTGTCGGACCTCCCTCACCTCCATGATTGAGGGTATCAAGGTGGACATATCACTCCTCCGACAAGACGCACAGAAGCTGCGGGAGAGAGTGACTGAGACAGAGCACCATGTTTATTGGTACCACCCCGCCCCTTACTTTGCACATAAAACAAACCCCTTTGGTCCTGACCTATAGCTTGATAAAGGAGCGCGGCTGCCACACCAATCGCAGCACGCCAGCTCGGATAACGCGTCGCTGTCCAGTGACGTCATCATCCTGGGACTCTAGCTGCCACGGAACCAAGCCTCATTTTAAGATTCCCCTGTCTCCGGCCGGTTACCAACTCACAGGGACGCTTGCTACAGTTCATGATGGTGCTATGAATCCTGGCCTATGGACGTCTCACTGATGTTACCCCTTTGAGGACCTGCTCATGTGCTTTTATCTTCTGTCTCATGTGAGTTGCCAATTGTTGGTTTTAATAAACTGTTTTTAAAGTCTGCACTTAGAGGCGCCTATTTTCTTCTTTTCTGAGACAGAGCACCAGATCACCCATGTGGAGGACAAGCTCCCGCCACTGCAGGTGACCACTGAGAGACTCCAGCAACAACTTAATGCAGTCAGGCACAAGCAGGACGACATGGAGAACCGCCTCCGGAGGTGCAACCTCCGATTTGACGGTCTCCCTGAACGGGCTGAGGGATCCGATCCACCTACCTACATGGAAAACCTGCTTCTCACCACCTTTTGGCAGGGAGGCATTCTTGGCCTCCTTTGTAGAGGAACGGGCCCATCGCCTGGCAGCAAGGCCTCCTCCAAGCGGAGCTCCTCCACGCACACTTATCGCGAAGTTCCTAAACTTCCGTGACCGTGACACCATCCTCCATCTCACCAGACAGAAGGGCAACATCCCCGTGGGGGGTGGTCATGTGGAGGTTTTCCAGGACTTCTCTGCAGATGTCCAGAAGAAGAGGGCCCAGTTTACCGAGGTTAAATGGCAGCTTCGTGCCCGTCACCTGACCTACTCCATGCTGTATCCGGCGTGGCTTTGTGTGGTGGAGGACAACAGGGCTCAGTTTTTTAAGGATCTGGACTCGGTGCTCGTATGGCTGCAGCGGCGTGCGACGGCTGGCCCCACACCTGAGTGAGAGCATCTCCTGCCTTTAAACTGTTTGGGATTCCTGCCATCATCCCCCTGTCCAGGAGTTACCATTGCTGCATTTGCATCTATAACCGGATATTGTGAGTAAATGGCCATTGTTTCCCCCTTCTGAACCCCTGTTTCCAAGCGCACAGATGCTTCTACCTCACACTTGCAATGGCACCTGCCGCGGGGTCCATGCTGCGGCCTCAGGACTCCTGTGTGCTGCATTCCCCCTGTTCAAGAGTTCTTGTGGTCCTCATCACATAATTGCACCGAAGCAAGCAATGTTGGACTGCTTCACTCGGGGACTGTGCACCCTATTCCAGTGTGCGCTTTGCAGCTATGTTTCGCCCCCCAACCCTTTACATTTTCCCTGGAACCCCAAGTGCCAATACTTGGACCCCCTTGTTTGCTTTGCATTTTATGTTGGTATACAGTTATGCTATGATTCCCTGGCCAGCCGCTGCCCCACTGACTATAATGGGCGGTGTGTTGTCCCTCCTAAGCTGGTCCAGTGTGTTTGAGGAGCTGTTATATGCACATATTAAGACACCAATGCACTGCTACATGGACTTTAGTTGTACTCTCTACATTGCCCTTTGGTTAACTGCTATTGCCAACTTTTGTCTACATGCCCCTGCCCCTGTCAAGTAAAAGCCTTGATTGCTATTGCATTGTATGTCGCATGCCTATAAACTTTGTATCTTATTGCAGGAGGGGTGGCGGTGTGTGCACCTTCGCTCATTCAGTGTGTTCCCTGTGGATCCGGCCGCAGTCCCCTGCCACTTAATACTGTTATGGCTCCCCTTAAACTAGTGGTATGGAACGTCAGGGGCCTCTGCGCAAAACCTAAGCGCCTAGCTGTTTTAGCCCACCTTAAACATCTTAGAGAGGGAATCTCTGTACTGGTGGAAACCCACATCACAGGGCACCTCCAGATGGCACTCAAGAGACCTTGGGTGGGCTGGCTGTACCAGGCTCCCTACACAAGTCACTCGCGAGGCATTGCAATCCTTATTGCCAAGACGGTACAGTTCCAGCTGCTTGATCTGCGGTCGGATCTTCAGGGTCAATACCTATTTTTATGAGCTGTTTTATGTGCTGTGATTTGTGGTGTTGAGGTCCTTATCTTAGCCTTTTACATTCCCCCTACTTTTCAGTTTGCAGTGCTGAGGGAGAGCATTGCCTTCATGGCATAATTCCCCACCACTCCAGCCATCTGGCTTACAGACTTCAATACTGTGGCGGACCTGATTCTTGACAGGCTTGGCTCCCCGGCCTCTACTCAACATCTGTCCCATAGTACCAGATTCGGCAGATTTCTTCAGGAATGACAGACACCTGGCGACATTGTTATCCTGATGCCAGACAGTACACATGTTTTACACCAGCCCATACAGCCATGTCCCGGATTGACTATATCCTGGTGTCACCTCCATTAATGCCCAATTTGATTGGGGCTGGCATAGACATCCGTCTATTGTCAGATCACTACCCCTGCTGGATCACCCTTCGCCTGCGGGCCTTGGGTCGCCTCCTGTCTGGCGCCTCAACCCTTTTTGGCTATCCACACTCCTGGATGCGGAGGGCCTGCTGAGAGAATGGGAGTATTCAAGCTACATGCACACTTGAAACTGTCGGCCCGCATCTCTAGACACAAGGCCTCCTCCAGACCGCTAGTGCAACAGGCAGAGGACCATCTACGCTCCAAAGAGCAGGTGTTCCTGTCTGACCCCTCCCCTGCTAATGCAGCCCATCTGAGACACCAGACTCCTGAATCAAATACATTATGAGAAGTACAAGCAGCATATCTTCTTCAGCAGGCAAAGGATCTTTGAGCACGGCGAAAGGGCTGGTAAATTACTAGCCTATATGGCGCATCTTGATTATTCGCCCCCAGTGATCGTTAGTCTTAGCCACTTCAGCCCTGGAAGGATTTCACACTTTAGGACCAGAGCACTTTTTGCGATTCGGCACTGCATCGCTTTAACTGACAATTGCATGGTCCTGCGACGTTGTACCCAAACAAAATTTGCGTCCCCCACAAATAGAGCTTTCTTTTGGTGGTATTTGATCACCGCTGCGTCATTTCTGATCGCCGCTATAAACAAAAGAAGAGCGACAATTTTGTAAAAAAAAAACAAATTTCTTTCTTTTTGCTAAAATACAAATCCAAAAAAAATATAAAAAAACATTTTTTTTCAACGGTTTTGGCCGATTTATATTCTTCCTCATATTTGTGATAAAAAAAATCACAATCGGCTTTTATTGATTGGTTTGCGCAAAAGTTGCCGCGTTTACGGATGATGAGAATTCATTTCTGGGGTTTTTAATTTTATTTTATTTTTTACTAGTAATGGCGGTGATCTGCAATTTTTAGCGGTACTGCGATATTGCGGCAGACATGTCGGACCATTTTGACACTTTTTTGGGACCTTTGGCATTTATTTTTTTGTTCCAAAAGTATTTTATTGAGAAAATGTGGAGATAGCATACACATGTCAAGAGAAGGTGCATTTTCAATTCTCCATTTTTACAGAAATAACATAACTTCAGAATGCGTATTGAGTTTCAACATAAGTAATAAACATTGTATAACATTTGTTTGTGCTGTGAGTCATCATATATTGAACCTATTACATTAGTTGGCGAAGTATCCTAGTATTTGTGTCTTGTGATGAGAGAATACCAGGGGGTGATCCTTTTTCTTGTGGTTCGAGGTGCTCGGCCCTTCCCGGGCTCCCCCTCGGTGCCTCCAGACCGCCCGGCCACCCCAGCCGGGGACAAGAAGCCGGGCGGGGGCACCGGGGAGGAGCCCGCCGGGGCACTCCAGAAGACCCCTTTGGGCACTATTATTGATAGTCTAATTTGTAGTAGACTGCGTTCGTGGATCTATTACACTCTAGGGAAGAAGGTGTGAAGTTTGGCCATGTATTGAGTGTGCAGGGTAAAAGACTTCCCCTTCCCGTGTGTGCTTGTTGAGGTGATGTGGAGATCATCTTGTAGCTGTGCTTTCAGGCGTTTGCCACCATAAAGTAAGTGAGATTGTATCTGCATTTATGGGGTTGTTGTGAGTGTGGAGTATTCTGTTGATGTTTTGAAATGTTGCCAGCAGGCCCAGACGGTTTGGAATTTGTGGGAGGTGTCGTTTGTTTGGTGGACTAGGTCCTCCATTTCTTGTATTTTATTAATTCTTTTGAACCAATCTTGTATAGTAGGGGGGGTTGGGTGATTGCCAAAAGGCGGGGAGGGTCATTTTGGCTGCATTGAGTAGGTGGAGTGTCAGGGATTTCCTGTAGTGCTTTTGGGGAATTGAAGTGTGATGGAGAAGTAGTTGTGCTGGGGAGAAATCGAGATTGTATGAGGAGATCTGGGATGTCAGACGGTGTACTTCCGTCCAGAAGGGGACGATCTTGGGGCATGACCCCCATATATGTAGAAATGATCCTATGTCTTTGGAACATCGCCAGCACTTTGGAGTAATGGAGGGGTTCATTTTGTGTAGACGCTGAGGGGTTTTGTACCATTTTGAGAGTATTTTGAACCCATTTTCTTGAGCTGATCAAGCCCTTGTGGATGTGTGTGCAGATATTTTCCCAAGCTGCAGGGGATATATCTATGTTTAGGTCCTTCTCCCAAGATTTGATGTAGGTGTTTTGTTTGATGTCTGAGTTTGTAAATAAGGTGGTGTATAGCACCGAGATCAGGTGTCTTTGCGGTTCAGACTGTGTGCAGATTTCTTCAAAGGTTGTGCGCAGTCCAGAAATGCGAGGTATTGTTTAAATTTGCTGCCATGAACTTCTCATATGTTATGAATGCGCTATGTTCAAAGAAGAAATCTGCTCGCAAGTCGTGGTCCGGGTTGATCTCTGGAAGGAGATGGGTATTGAGTCCTGGGGTAAAATCAGGTTTGAACGAGATGGGAGTGAGTGGGCCCAGAGTGGAAGAGATGTTAAAATGCTTACAGCACCTTCCGAATGTTGTAAGAGAGGGGTGTATCAGCGGGTGCTGTTTGGCTTCTTGAAGGGAATGTGTGAGAGGTAACCAGGTTAGGCAATGTAATGGGGTATGTAGTAAGGCTTGTTCAATTGCCACTCACGCTTTAGAACTAGCATGTACATGCCAATCCACTTATCTTGTGAGCTGGCATGCTGCTTGATATTTAGAGAAATCAGGAAATCCTATGCCCCCTTTTGTTTTGGGGAGCGTCAGTCTGTTCATACTGATTCTAGGGGATTTTTTTGCCCAGATAAAATCTGAGCAGGCTTTTCTGAGAGATGCCAATTAGGGTTTGGGAAGCATGATAGGGGCTGTTTGCATGATGTACAATATTCTGGGGAGGACATTCATTTTGATTATTGGGGCCCAGCCAAACCAAGAGAGTAGATTGTTGGACCAGGATGTTACATCTTTTTGGACAGTTCGTAGTATAGGTATGTAGTTTTTAGAGAAAAGGTCTGATAAGTTTGCTGGGAGTTGGATACCTAAGTAGGTGATGGTGTCGGCATTCCATTTGAAGGGATAGTTCTGCTTACATTGTTGTAGAGTCGAGGCTGGTAAGGATATGTTTAATGCCCGTCATTTGTCTAAGTTAATTTTTAGTTCAGCTATCTTTTTGAAGTTGGCCAGGTCGTTGAGGAGATTGGGTAAAGTGATGTGGGGGTCCGTCAAGAATAGTAGTATGTCGTGGGCGTAAGCCACTAACTTGTACTCCTCGTTCCCTATTTGTATGCCCTTAATATTGGTGTTGCTTTTGACGTTTTGGGGGACCATTGGCATTTATACAGCGATCAGTGCTATAAAATGCATTGATTACTGTGTAAATTCCATTGTCAGTGAAGGGGTTAACCTGGGGGGGCGCTCTAAAGGTTAACTGTGTTCCCTGGGCATGTTCTAACTGTGTTAGTGTTTGACTGGCAGGGGAAGGGGCGTGATCATCCCCCTTCTCGACATTAGTGTCGGAAAGAGATATACCTTCGGCACTAGTGCGGGGAAGGGGACGGTCAGTTTGTGATTGTGTCAATCTTGTACGGGTCCCTTGTGTCAATTGGAAATCTCGCGGGGGGGTCCAATTGGGGAAGTGACTGTTACCTTAAATGTGTCATTAGTTACGTAAAATATCGTGACTAGCGACATATTTACGGTTACCAGGGGGTTTTGCAGTTTTCGTTGTGGTTATAATTCCCGTATGTTTATCCCTTGCTCCTCATGTTCAATCACCGAATGCGGGTGCTGTATGATGATAAGAACTGCCTGGGGGTGTAGTGAAATGG
>BLSH010439655.1:392601-406432 GCA_018402905.1 Glandirana rugosa
GTGTGTGTGGTTTGCGACATCTAGTCTGTCGTCTCAGACACACGACGATTCGACAAATTTATTCCGTCGAACCGAGGTTAGTTACTTTAGTGGGACGTGTTAACAATTGGGAATCACTGGGGTCGCGACCGATCGTCTAGGTACTGTACGTACATATCCACGTCTTTCAGGTGAAATCAGTGTCTAAGAGAAGGATTGTTTGACTGAGGTTGTTAACAATTGTGCAGGGTGATTTCATTGATTGGAGCCAAGCTGCCTTATTTAAACAGCTTAGCAGCACACAGACTCTGCTGTCTGATCTACAGCGTTTGGTGTGTGTGTGTTCCAGAGCTTCCTGTTGTCTGATACCTGTTCCTGTGACCCGGCTTGTCCCGACCCTGCTTGATCACCGCCTGCACCGACCTCGGCTACCCACGACCACTCTCCTGCCTGCTCCCTTGTACCTTTGCTGCCAGCCCGTTGACGAACTCTGCCTGTGCCCGACCATTCTTCTGCCTGCTCCCTCTGTACTGCACCGCCAGCTAGCTACCGACCCGGCCTGTACCACCACTCTATTCAATCAGCACGAGACCGGAAGCACCTCTTCAGTTGTCACCGGTGACCATCTCAACCCTCGTGCCATCCTCACTCTTGAGCCACCTGTCTGCTCTACCAGGGGTTCACGAATCAGGGTCGCAAGAGAGGTTACTCCTGCATAAGCCAGACTCATCCACCAGGTACATGACACAGTTGGTCAAATTTCTCCATGATCAGATGGGCTCTCCTTTCACCCTGTGACCCAGGCAGTGTCTACTGGGACTTCTCCCCACATCAGAAATGGACAAATTTCAAGTTCATGGCTAGGTTGATGATTGCTAGGGTCTGGCTTAGAGAGGCACCCCCGACATTGCAGCAGTGGAAGGGGGCTGTTTACATGAGTCTGCCTTATAAAAAAGTTTTGTATATACACAGAGGATGCCCGAACATATACCACAAAATTTGGGACAGGTGGCTGGATGATTCCTCCACATGTGTAGAGTAGGCATGTTGCTATATATGTCTATCCTGATCAGCGGACGGATCAATGTTTCCTTACACTCTGGGTATTAGGGGCTTGGGGGTGACTGTAGGTGGATGTTAGTCACTATCCTGCCTTTGCTGGTGGCTGAGCTACCCACTTTTCCCCTGCCGCATCCGGCCGCCCCCTCGCCTTCTATCGGTAAGGGCTGAGGGTGATGTATGGAGGGTGAGAATACATTCTGCTAAATATGTATGTTGGTGCATCTTTCTATTCAAAATGAGCAAACAGTGTAACCAGGCAGTGGGAAAAGCAAATAGAATTCTGGGATGTATCAGTAGAGGGATCACCAGCAGGAGGAAGGAGGTTCTGATTCCTCTATATAGATCTTTAGTGAGACCACACTTAGAATACTGTGTGCAGTTCTGGAGACCTCACTTACAAAAAGATATTGATAAAATAGAACGAGTTCAGAGACGGGTAACAAAAATGGTGAAAGGTCTGGGGGATAAAACATATCAAAAGCGACTTCAGGAACTTAATATGTACAGTCTGGAGGAAAGAAGGGAGAGGGGAGACATGATTGAAACCTTTAAATACCTCAAGGGGGTGAATAAGGTTCAGGAGGGAAGTCTTTTCAATATGAAACCAAAATCAAGAACACGGGGACATGACCTCAAACTAACTGGGGGGAGGTTCAAAACTAATCTTAGAAAGTATTATTTTACTGAAAGGGTGGTTGATGATTGGAATAAACTACCAACAGAGGTTGTGAGACAGTCAACAGTAAATGGCTTCAAACATGCTTGGGATAAACATAAATCCATAGTCAGACAACAAGGTTAATGTAAAAAAAAAAAATAAATAAATAAAAAAAATAAAAATAAAAAGGGGCAGACTCAATGGACTACTCAGTCTTTTTCTGCCGTCACTTTTCTATGTTTCTATGTTTCTATGTCTATTGGGTGCATGTTGCACCTTGTTTTATGTCTGTTATTGTCCTGTAACAACTTCAATAAACTTTGTTCAAAAAAATAAATAATATATTTTAGGCATATTTGGGTGTTAACAACTCATTAATTATGCTATTAGGTTGCTTGTGAAATCAGGATTATGTAAAAGTGTGTTATTACCCAAACTATATATCTTTTGGGTCACAATGACCCTCTGCAGCAGGATGTAGCTTGAGGGAAACCACAGATATGCAAAATACAGGAAAAAGGAAAGAGTAAAGAGAAAATAACAGTTTGACTAAAATATGTTTGACTAAAGTATATTGCGACTAGTATCCATTTTGTATCATGTTAAAGCGGTGCTCTAAAGGTTCATCTTTATCACCGGTCTTGAGGCCTAACAATGGTGTTGAAATCACCACCAAAGACCACATGCTTAGATGTAAAAAGGTAGGGTTCAATCATCGTGAAAAATGTAATCCTCCGCCTCCTGGACTGAGGCCCATAAATATTGATGAAGAGGAGGAATTGCCCCCTCACGATGACGTCTATCATCAGACATCTTCCGATCTTCACTTCAAGCATTCGTCTGCAACTTACCGAACCAGTCTTAAAAAGGACCGCAACTCCACTACAAGGCTCCGCCACAAGAGACCAGAGGGAGGGCCCGCACCTCTCTCTTTGCTCGATTCATTTCTGCCACAAATGCCAGCCAGATCTCCTGCAAAAACAAAATGTCAGCATCAATCTCGCTGAGAAAAGAAAAGGCCATGTAAGCTCTAGTAGAATGAATGCTTGCAACATTAATTGTCGCAAGCCGTATTGGAGAGGGTGTTGCCATCCTTAGTGATTAAAGTGGTTTATACTCTCCTCTGTTAGATATACAATTCTTTAAACTACACCATTCATGGTGCGGTCTTCCCCATCCTCATTCTCCAACTCAGAGGAAAGGACGTCATACTGATTTTACAGGGATATTGGGGCCTGGACACCCACTTGCACCACCCTGCTGAGCGGTCCCACCAACCCTATCTTTTAAGATCTTACCCCACTTACACTTCTTTTTAACTTCCCAGTCCCCTGGTGCATCTGGGGCCTCCCTAATACTGTCCTCGCTTGAGGGGCCAACCTGCTCTGCAGCAGAACCCCATTCTTTCTTGGGTGCTTCTGCGAACCCTGAGCAGGCTCATGGACGACTCCACCCACCTGACCTGTCCCAACACCAGGGTCAGGACGCTTGGCCTCCAACCCCTTAACCCATCTCCCCCTGATTGGCACACGAGGGGGCAAGGGTGCAATACCCGGAGCCAGAGAGGGAAAGAACAGTGGAGGAGGGCAAACAGGAGGGTCCCCTCCCTCTAGAGAACCCGATCCAGGAGGGGGCTGAGAAAGGGGAGGAATCTGAGGAGGGGAGGGGTTGATTGAGCCTCCGATAGCTGAGGCCCCTGCGCCCCTTCACTAGCCCTCGATCGCCTAGGCACTGGAACCAGGGCTTGCCTAACTTCTCCACTCACTGACTGATTCCCTACATTTCCAGATGTTCCTGCCCTTTCTGCTGCGCGCCTCTCAGATGTCCTGACCTGTCTGGCAGCAGTTTTCCTCCTCACCACTGGGCCTTGGCCCTAAGTAGTAGGCACCAGTGGCATTTTTTTTTTCAGCCAGTGCCCTTTCATCTGCCTCAACTTGCGCAACAGTTTTGGACCACTTGCTGATTATGAACTGCCTCGCCTCCTCTGACAGTCCATCGTCCTCCACGGTGTAACCCCTGAAGGCCTTGGGGCACCTACTAAATGGGTTCCCCATTTTCCCACAAAGGTTACAGCAAATCAGGTGGCAGGTTTCTACCATGTGCCCTGGGGCATTACAGCTGACGCATTTTGGGGTAAGGCAGTCTCTGCTCAGATGTGTGGGGCTACCACACTTAAAACAAAGATGTGGTTGGCCGGGATAAGATACTAAAATTCTGTCCCAGCCAATGAAGGTGCTTGCTGGGACATGCCCCACACTGTACCCACGCCTATTCAGTTTAAGCTTTACAGTCCAGGCCCCTGTCCATATCCCCTTCACATCGAGACTTTTCTCCAGAGGACTCACTACCTGCCCATATCTGGCGAGCCATGTAATGATGTCCACTGGTGGAAGGGATTTATTCCTCACTAGGACAGACACTGACTTCACCTCTTCCTGCCTGGTCAGAGCAGTCATGCAGAAATCTTTTCAACCCTCTAAGTTCCTTGCCAGCTCATACAAACTCTACTGAGTTGTAGGGGTGGATCACCGCAAACAGATCTTCCACTTTAATACTCATACCGAGGATCATATCCACCACCACAAAATGGGAGGGACACTGGCATGACCCTACATATTTTAACTGTATCACATTCCTGAATTTCCTTTCGGGTCCGCCTATACCCCTAGACCATGCACTGGCACCAGAGGATTCATCACCCGGGGGGTTCTGAGGTTCTGGGCCCCATAACGCAGATACAGATGGTCCAGGTTTACCTGTGCACCCGCAACACTTGAAAATGATTGGCCCTCCCTTAGGGCAGATAAAACATTACCCTCTTGACATGCACTGAGGGCACTTTTAGGGAGTTACCACCTCCTCCTGTCCTGATGCTTGCGGGCTTTCCCCAATAGCTTCATTCGCCATCCCTGCTGTACTATCTGTGACAGCAGCACTGCTTGCTCTGGTTTCCATACCAACCGCCGCCTCCACTGTACCAGCATTTGGTGTTTTGGCTACCTCTTCCACTCCACCCTCTGGGTATGCAGTCTGCAGAATGGCCGCAGCTCCCTCAACCAACCCATCCATACCCTCCAAAAAGGAACCCCATTCTGCCGGCCAGCCAGAGTCTGTGAGGACCAAGTGCACCCCGCAGGGGTCAACACAGGGCTCCTCTTCCACAGACCCCATTTGCGCCAGCTCAGCCATCAAACCCGGCTCCTCTGTTTGCTAATGTAGTCATATGCAGGGCATTCCCCGCTCAATGGCCTCATTTCGCAATCATCCCAACTCCTGGGGTCTTGGGCCCCCTGGAGATCAGCCTCACCAGTCCCCGGAACGTCCATGCCTTCAGACTCTGCAATCTCCTCCACAGCAATCTCTTCCCCCACTTATCCGGGCTTACCTTGGAACCTCCCTCTATCTCGGACATCCTTTCCTCTTTAAATAATCAAAGCCTCATGGAATACATGTTTGCTAAAGCTCACCTCCAGGTCCCCCTCTTCCTGAAGAGATGGAACTTATGGCTAAAGCACCCAAAGTGCAACCTGCCTGCATGAGCAACACATTGCTTGGAGCTACGTGGCACTTTGACTTAGGCTACCCTGAACTCGATATGTATCCTTAACTGGATAAGTGCAATGTTTGTGCGGAGGGGTTCGGGTCCACAGCACCGACTTCACTGAGCGGTAGGCCCTGACCCCTCATTGACTCTTATACGTGCACCATTGTCTTATGATTCCACATTCTCTCTATTGTTTTCTTTTGGTTACCTGTATTCTCTGCTACACTTAAGCAATGCCTTATACCATGTAACCCGTTATTGCAATGTTATATGTATTTACATGGATATTACTACTATCACCTGTATTTGAATGTCTTTGAAAAATAAAAATCTTTCAAAGTAAAAAAAAAAAAAAAGGCATAAGGGGGGAATTATAAGACCAGGAAAGTTTCTTGTGCAGTGTATCCCAGGAGGATAACGAGGAAATCATTAAGGGGGAGGCTGAAGGTGAAAGAAATCTGTACCTGGGGGGGATCCAAGGAATGCCATCCAATTCTGTACCACTTAGTTCATATTCTAGTCTGACCCATATTTTGCTATGTCTCTGGTATTTCCAATCTGAAACTCTACCTAGGACAATAGCATAATAATACATTTTCAAGTCTGGTAGGGCCAGACACCTCAGAGCGGAATAGAGTAGCTCTGGAGATTCTGGGGTGTCTGCTCCCCCAGATGAAGCAGGTGATCATGGTTTGAAGTGTTGTAAAGAAACCAGGTGAAATCCCCATTGGTATCATCTGGAATAGAAAAAGAATATGAGGGAGGATATTCATCTTAATCACTGCTATTTTCCCCAGCCAGGAATGGGAGAGGTATGACCAGGATCTAAGATCTTTTTTAATGGTATTCAGTAGGGGAATATATAATACACCTGGCATCAAATATTGAATAAATCCCATCTATGATGCAAGCAGCGCTAAAAAGAGGATATTTAAACTGACACAGTTCATATAAATCTGGATAAAGTCCAATATGCAATGAGAAAGTCTGAAGACAGAGTCCTGCTTCCGTCACCACACCACGTGTAAAAGCGTAGGGGGGAGGATAGGATCCCCCTTAGGTGATGCACTCACCAAACAGCAAAATGACATGCGCCTTTGCATATACCGGGGTGCCCCCTCAGGGAGATCTTGCTCACATAAATGTTCCTCTTACTTCCGGTGTGTCACACTCGCCGCTTCAGTAAACACTGGGGATTACCTTGAAAAGTTACAGCACATTCCACAACATCCATGAAGCTACGGAAGAGGTGCGGCAGATGAGATCTTCAGGGAAAACACTGGAGCATTTACTTGGCTCTCATACAATCACTTTCATTGTCCTCTGAAATATCTGGATCATCAGCACAAGGCTTGGTTTTTGCTCTCCAGCCAGTCTGTGTCTCGCGTCATCCAACCAAAACTGCACAGGGCAGAGGATCTCAATGGCAGCCCTCCAGCAGGTGTTCAGACTCTCTTCAGGGGAGACAAGGGGTCCATAATGGGGTTGAGGTGCATATTAATGTCTCCAGCTAGTATGGTCAATCCCTCTGCAAAAAAACTAGATATTTGGGGGGGAACACCCTGCCAAACGCATGGTACTGCTCGTAACGACCAACAGACAAAAATTGTATAAAAGTTACAGCGCACACATGATACATACTCCTGTCAGGCTATTTTAAAAGCATCTAAAACGTATGTAGCAAAAAATGCAAAAATACGGGGGTTTGGTCACACTGAATGGCCATGAAGTGCTTAAGCCCATTGACTGCTGCAAAGTACCGCGTTACCAATGGGAACCTACACTGACCTTAGAGTGAATGCTCATATCTCTTAAACCATGGAAGCTAACGCCTCTCTTTATGGGAGACCAGAGGACACATCCCATGGATCAGGTGGACACTGATTGGGGCTAATTAAGGAGGATGGGGTTCACCAACCCAAAAAGGTCTGGTCAGGACCCAAGCATAAAGCATACAACAAAACTAGATATTTGGGGGGAACACCCTGCCAAACGCATGGTGCTGCTCGTAACGACCAACAGACAAAAATTGTATAAAAGTTACAGCGCACACATGATACATACTCCTGTCAGGCTATTTTAAAAGCATCTAAAACGTATGTAGCAAAAAATGCAAAAATACGGGGGTTTTTTCAGCACCATGCGTTTGGCAGGGTGTTCCCCCCAAATATCTAGTTTTGTTGTATGCTTTATGCTTGGGACAGGAGTATGTATCATGTGTGCGCTGTAACTTTTATACAATTTTAATCCCTCTGCAAATTCGGCTAACCTGGTAAATACCTGGGATAAAAGGCAGGTTGGTTTACGTTTGGGGAATAGATGTTAGCTAGAGTACAAGGAACATTACCTATGAACCCACGTAGGAAAAGGTATCTACCACGATCATCCGCTTCCATTGTAGTGAGGCGAAAGGAGACACACCTGCTAAACCCAATGGCAACTCCCTTGGCCTTATTGGTGTCCGAAAGACTATAGTACCATTGAGGAAAATGCGGGGAGAGAAGTTTAACGTTGGTGGTGTGAGTCAGGTGAGTTTCCTGTAGAAATGCTATAGAGCAGGAGACTCTTTTTAGCTCCCTCCAGACCTGATGTCTTTTCGCAGCCACGTTTAGCCCTCTTACATTATATGTGAGCACACTTAAGTTAGCCATGGGGATAGCGGTGTATCTCCAAACGGGTCACTCAACTAGCCCTGCCGGGAAGAAGAGAAATTAGAGAAAGAAGTAGGATAGAGAAGGAAAGGAGAGAGACAAGAGAAACAATATGCAGGAACAAAACATAGTAAAACATGTAAGTAATACAAAGCAAATTCACGGGTTGTTGAAAATTTTACTGCGGTGATCCCATAAGGGATGGCGAGGCACGGCCAGCAGGAGACCATGAGGCGGTGCGTACACCACCGGCGGTCCCCAGCCTCCCGCCCCCGCCGACCCCAAGGGGAGGGGGTCTGTCACTAAGAGCAGTTGCATGTAACGCATCAAGTGAGAGATGTCCTTTTAGCAAGGCCTTTAACGGCTTATTTTATAAGCCATTTACAGAACAATATATTTGACAAAGTACCTCTGACACCAAGGAAGATGTATTGTATAAATGCTTAAGTAAGGAAGAAGGAAAGAACCGTACCAATACCAATGTGTATTTAACTAGAATATGCTGGGCCTCATATGTGATTGTTGAGGGTCAATGAAGCTGGGTGGCTATGTAACCACAGTCATATTCCTCCTACCCAATCAGGCAGAAGCCCCAATGGGAAGGAAGGAGTAAAAACCAAAAAAGTAAGTGACCCAATCATGCATTGAAGTATTAGAGGGCCCAATCAGTTTGAAAAATAGAGAAGCATTAACGTGAAGCTTGAAAAACAGGGGAGATCTCACCCAATTTTCTTTGGCGATGATCCTGGAGTTGCATTGCGCTTCTTTTTAGAGGTGGTCCGGCGACCATAGGATTCAGGTATGGGTTGAAAGGAGGGGATATGATCCTGCCATCCCGGTAACTCCACATGAGCCATGTTGAGGTCTTTCAGAAATGTTGGAAGATCTTCAGAAAACCATAAAGTAGAGGAACGGCCGTTTTTAGTGGCAATCAGACACGCTGGAAAGCCCCATTTATATGTCGCTCCGTCTGACTGTAGCTGGTCCAATAAGGGCCGAATCGCTCGGCGTCTTTCCAGGGTTTCCTTTGAGAGATCAGGGTAGATGGTTAGCGCCATCAAAGTCTATGTCAGAGGAGCCCCGTAGCTTGACCATGATGGCATTTTTCTCCTCATAGTAGTGAAGACTGCATATCACGTCCCTCGGCAAGTCTGTGTTAAGGTTGCGGGGGCGCAGGGCCCTGTGTACCCTATCAAAGCGCAGGGTCTCTTGCACCGGTTTACCCATGATGATATTTAAGATGCCACTGATTGTGGGTTCCAGGTCATCGTCCTTAGTTGCTTCAGGGAGCCCCCTGATGCGCAGATTGTTCCTGCGATTTCTGTTTTCAATATCTTCCAATTTATATAAGGTGGCACGGTGAGCAATTGCAAGTCTGGTTACCGTGCTCTGCAGCTCCCTAATCGCCTCATCTTGTATATCTTGCCACTTCTCTGTCTCCTCCACACGTGTGAGCAGGTGCGCCATGTCCATTCGTACGGCCATAAATTCTTTTTTCATGGCTTTTTCAAAGCTACGGAACATGCCTGCTATTTCCACTTTGAGCCCACTTACCAGGGAGACCATGTCAGACCCTGCTGGAGAACCCGGGTCCTCCATCAGTTCCGAGCCCTGAGAGGAGGCCGGCGAGCAGCCGCGGGAGGAGGCTGTGTGAGCAGAGGGGGAGCGACTCGGCCGCGAGGCTTTAGCCTTGCTGCGCGGTGTTGCAGAATCAAGCTGTTCTGTGGCGAGGAAGCGTTGAATTGAGCCTGAGGTGGCCAGTTTTGCTGCCGAGCCCTTCCCAGACTTCTTACTGGAGTTGACACGAGCATTAGGACCTTTAGATGGCATTGTCAGAGGAAAGACAGGCCTGTTATCGGATGGAGCTCTCACTGCATAAGTCCTTACAGTGCCATGCGGGGACTGTGCTCCCTGGGTATACTTAGATAGCTTGGCAGTTGTCTCTTAATGTAGGGCCCTTTACTAGTGGAATGGATCTCCTGAATTAGGCTGTTAGGGTTATGTTTAACAGTGTTGATGCAGCTGAGGTTTGCTAAAGCTACTAGATAGTATTGTAGCAGGCCTGGGTATACCAAGATGGCTGCCGGACTTTTTTTAAACACAGGCCCAAGTGATTTTAAAAGTCCCTGTGGCACAGCAGACAGTCCTCTTAAGCCCTCTGAGGGCACTGACCCAGTCCTGATGAATGATAGGACCCTAAAGGGCAGACGGGGCCCTGTGGAGGCTGTAGATGGCGCGGCCTGCGCCACCACGGGTAGGCCGCAAAAGCCAGGGCCTCAATTTATTACCGCCGCGGACCAGAGCTTTCGATCCCTGGAATATGCGCCTCAAATTGTAGCTGCAGGGGCGGGGAGGCTGATGTGGTGGATGGTGCCTCTTACCCGGGCCCCCAGATGTCGAATGCCTCCGGATACTGTTGTTATGTCCGGAGCTCCTCCAAGGCACGTCCAGTCTCCCCTGCGTCCAGGCTACACCCCTCGTTCACTGTTGATGCAGACACACCACTACACACCACACTAGGCTCACCTGTCCCCAGAGCTCTCACCTCTGCAGATTGGGACCGGGCTTGGGAGCCAAACTGGGCATGGGGACCGGACTGGCCCTGGGATCTTGGTCGGGCCTGGGAGTCTTTCACCTTCAGGAGCTTGGCTTCCATATCCATCAGGAAAACCTGCTCTCCTTTCCCATGCTCAATCAGCTTCACCAGGAGGTTCCATATGTCCTGGCAGGCATCTCTCCATTGTCTCATCTCCAACACGAAGGCCCCTCTCTTGTTGCCACATACCTTGTCCCCGGCATCCCGCATTGTGACAGAAACATACTACCAAAAGACTGGTGACAGAAGGGTATCTGTTCTCTTATTTGTTTCTCACATGCACTATACCAGATAGTTAAGTCTCTTCCCTGTCCCCAGTCTCTCAACCTCCTGCCACTCCCTTCCACCTAAAACTACTCCCCCACTCTCCTTTCCTATCCTCTTCACCCCCATTCTTCCCCCAGCACAGATTACCCCTCCTCCACCTGATCCGACCCCCCACAAACCAGATCCCCCACAGCTACCATTATTACATCCCTCCTCTTCCACTCCCCCTGGCTTCAGGTACTGCATGGGGTTGGGGGGATCCAGATGTGTCCCCCCACCAGCCCCACACCCCCGATCCATCGCCACTCAGAGCGGCATCCCTCCTTCCCTCGTGCAGCTTCCAGCTGCTGGCTGCATTAACCTCCAGCGATCTATCATGCTGAGAGTGTGGGGGGAGAGGGGGAGAGGGGGGCAGTGCGAGTGGGGGTTACCCCTACTGATGAAGTCACATTAATGACGAACACATGTCTAGGGGGAGGAACCTGTGACCAGACGTCACATCATGGTTATCCCGGCTTTGTATGCAGTGTCTGTTACAGCCAACACAGCTGATGTCTCATATGTAAGTGCAATTGCTTTTATTTACAATAAACCAGATTTTAGCAGAGAGCACTAAATATTGCCTTTTTTGTCATCTGCATGCATGGGCTGAGGGGCTTGATAGCCTTACCAGTGGAGAAGTGGGCACCAGAGAGTCTTTCCATTCCCAGAGTGTAACCATACCAGATCCCCCAGGGGGAATACTGCTGTTTTTATGCTTATGTGAGGTGAGCTGCTAGTGTGACCAGTGGAGGATAAGCACAATGCCCTTTAAAATGTTTAACATGTTTTGCACTTAATGGTGCTATGATTATCTTCAATCAACTGAGCACAGCTGATGAATTATTTCACTGCTTCACATAATTCTTTGAGCATTTGCACTTGATGTCTTTTTGCTTCAAGTTTTCACATAATATGGATTTTATTGACTTTAAATATTGCACAATTCATGGACTTTAATGTATTAAAATTAGAGTTGATCGAACCCCCGGATATTGGTGATCGGTGGGTTCGGCCGAACTTCGGGAAAAAGTCCGGGTTCAGCAGCGAACTCAACCCGAACTTTATCCCGGACCACGAACCCCATTGAAGTCAATGGGGACCCGAACTTTTCAGCACAAAAATGGCTGTAGCAAAGTCCTGGCAAGTGCTAGAGGACTGCAAAAGGAAGTAAAGGGGTAAGAGTAGGGCAAGTGCCCTACAAAAAAATGGGTATAGGGAAAATAAATTAAAATCAAATAAAAAGGGAAGGGGGGTGGTTGTGGAGTAGGAGCCTAGAGGTTGACTAGGCCGTGACCGTGGCAGTGTAGGTGGAAGTGGCAGTGGTGGAGGAGTAGGAGGAGGTAGCTAACACTGTTTTTTTGTCTATAACTGGGGTAACCCCCAAAATATTGAGGCATATTCAAAAAAACAAGTATACGAATGGCTGTGTGAGTCCGGTCTAAATGTCTATTCTGCACAAGGTACAGACAAGTCTTGTGGGATTCATGCCTGGTTCATTTTAATAAAGGTTAGCTTGTCCACGTTGGCTGTGGACAGGCGGCTGCGTTTGTCTTTGATAACGCCCCCTGCCGTGCTAAACACAAGTTCAGACAATACACTGGCTGCAGGGCAGGCCAGCACCTCCAAGGCACAAACGGCAAGCTCAGGCCATGTGGCCAATTTGGAGACCCAGAAGTGGAATGGGGCAGACCCATCAGTCAGTCGTGTAGGTATGTGCACACATACACTTCCACCATGTTGCTGAAATGCTGCCTCCTGCTAAAACGTTGTCTATTGGCTGGTGGTGCTGTTTGTTGTGCCGGGCTGCTGACAAAGCTTTGCCACATTTCGGCCATGCTACCCCTGCCTTCTGAAGTGCTGGCGGTGCCACAGCTGCGTTGGTGGCCTCTTCCTCCTCCTCCTTTGCCTTCACCTTGTGCTTCCACTGAGCCCAAGGTGTCATTTGGGAATGCCCTCAGCAGCGCATCTACCAGCATGTGCTTGTAGTCACACATCTTCGGATCGCGCTCCAGTGAGGGAATTAAGGACGGCACATTGTCCTTGTAACGGGGATCCAGCAGGGTGGCCACCCAGTAATGGGCACACGTTACAATGTGGGAAACTCGGCTATCATTGTGCAGGCACTGCAGCATGTAGTCGGCCATGTGTGCCAGGCTGCCCAGAGGAAAAGACAAGCTGTTCTCTGTGGGAGGTATATCATCTGTGTCCTCCGTATCCCCCCAGCCATGCTCCAGTGATGCCCATGAGCTGCGTTGGGTGCAACCCTGCTGCGGTTCCTCCTCCTCCTCCTCATGATCTTCCTCCTCCTCCTCATGATCTTCCTCCTCCTCCTCGTCCTCCAGAACTGTGCCCTGGCTTGAATATTTTTGACCTGGCCTATGCTGGTGCAGGAACCCACCCTCCGAGCCACTTCCGAATGACTGGCCAGATAAACGTGGAAATGACCCCTCTTCCTCCTCCTCCTCATCCTCCTGTGCCACATCTTCTTCCATCATGGCCCGAAGTGTTTTTTCAAGGAGACATAGAAGTGGGATAGTAACGCTGAGAACAGCGTCATCGGCACTGGCCATGTTGGTGGAGTACTCAAAACAACGCAATACGCTACACAGGTCTCAAATGGAGGCCCACTCGTTGGTGGTGAAGTGATGCTGTTCCGCAGAGCGACTGACCCGTGCGTGCTGCAGCTGAAACTCCACTATTGCCTGCTGCTGCTCGCACAGTCTCTCTAGCATGTGCAAGGTGGAGTTCCACCTTGTGCGGCAGACACGCGTGAAAGCCGCAAGAGTGGGACGACGACGAGTGGACAGACGCGACGTCGCCTTGGAGCCGGAAGGGGGGGTGGCGTAGTATACACTGCACGGGTGTTCCACCTTGAGGTGGAACGTGTACGATCTCTCTGACACGCTCGTCGTCGTCCGTTATCACCTCAAAGTCGACGTCGTGCGTGCCCAGTCAGCGAGACGCCTTGTCGTAGTGAAGTGGTGGTTGCTCACCCGGAGGTAAACTCTGGACACATCGCATAACGCAACAAA
>BLSH010439655.1:475537-493480 GCA_018402905.1 Glandirana rugosa
ATAGCCCCATATCGGACGTCGATGTCCGATATGGGACCATGGTAAAAAATCTCGTCCGTCGGCCGATCTGGTCTTCTTCCTGGCCCCGTCTTCTTCTACCTCCTCCTTTCTTCTTTCCTGAACAGTTTTTAACGGAGAACAAAAAAAATTGTGAAATGAGGAAAAAACTTCAAAAATCGGGACGTCCATACTTACACCTTAAACTAGAATTAACAAAATAAAGACTGTCTATCAAGTAAAATAAATAGGATATGTAAAAAATTATAAAATTCAATATGAATTCATTTGTAGTGAGGTCATCTCATAGCCATCCTTTCACATAAAAAATGAATAAAGTAAATTATCTGTGAGAAATAACATTTTCACTTAAAAAATGTATAGGATAAATAAAATGAACTATCTGTCAGAAATAAAACAATTAAGATCAAATTCCACATTCATACCTGCAGGGCTAAAAACTTCAAAAAAGGAGTAAAGTGTTAAAAAAAACAAGAGGCAATTTTTGACAAGTCCTTTCTTCTTTCCTCCTCCATCTTCTTCTGCCCCGGTCCTTCTTCTGGTCTAGCCGGCTGCCTGCTCTAAAAAATGGTACCAGGGTATAGCCTGTAGCTGCAGGCTATACCCCGATACATCTACTTAAAACTGCCGCCTTTTCTAAATGGCGATTCACATTAAGTGGTTAACTAGTCCACAGCACCTGAGAGTATACTTCCCAAAACGATGCAAGCAGCGCTAACAAATGGTTAAAAATGAATAAAACATAAAATATAATGTAAAGTCCAATGATAATTTGCAAATAGTGAGTAGGGGTCCAAATCTTGTTTCCGTCACCACACCACGTGAGAACACTAGGGGAGGTCAGACCCCCCCAAATGGATAAACTCACCAAAGGTAAGAGCAATACACGTCCATAAGATCACTAGTGTGTCCCCATAGAATATTTCCACCTCTATCAAGCGCTCCTTCCGCCACAGGAAAATGAATGGTCACACACGGCAATTACCTTAAATAAACGTGCTCACATAGTGCATGATCTGACTGATATTTATTAAGAGACAAGATACATAAAAGATCCCCCTTTCCAGATGTACACTTACAAAATAGCAACAAGCAATAGGCATATATTAAAATCACCAGCATCTGAATAGCCCCGTCTCACCGCTCATACAGACTCTGGCAGCGTTCCCGGGTACGGAGCGATCCTTAGCCGGCGCAGACTGAGACACAGGCACGGCGTCCCTGCTTTATCGGTGGAGGATGGCAAATTAACCCCCTCCACCTGTCTCAGTAACCCGCCGTATGGATCACCCAAAACAGTGCCTGGATCAGGATAAGTCAGCTGGTCGCTTCACCTTTACATTATATTTTATGTTTTATTAATTTTTAATCATTTGTTAGCGCTGCTTGCATTGTTTTGGGAAGTATACTATCAGGTGCTGTGGACTATGTATCATTTATTTTAAAGCAGCAGCTTATTTTCAGTGGTTTATCTATGGTTATATTCATGTGATATGACCATTTGTTAACTATATCCAGGACGCTGATATTGACAGTTTTTAGTTCAGTGGATGTTGTCATCTTTTTATTAAGTGGTTAACTACTTCAATATCGCGGGAGGTCATATGACGTCCTTGAGTTTGAGTGGTGATATCTGAATGGTGCCTTCAGCTATAGGCACCATTCAGATACCGTTTTTTAGTGCTGGCGGTTCAGCGTCAGATAAAAGGGGTCTTAGTGGCGGATTTGCCGTGAGATCACTTTTATCGGTGCCGGGAGAGGTGCCCCCCTCCCGCCACTTTTCCGCCATCTCCGCCATTTACCGGACCGTCGGCAGTGGCAGAAATGATCGGGTCCGTTCCCCCCCTGCACAGGAAGCCGAGTGATCGGAAGATGCGACCCACTCGGCTCCATAACATTGTAGGGCAGAAGCGACGTCACAAGTCACTTCCGCCCAACGGTCTTAAAGGACCCATTTTTTTCAAACTATCATTTGTAAAAAAATTTTTTTTGCATTTTTTTGCATACAGGTAACTGTAAATATGAGATCTGAGGTCTTTTTGACCCCATATCTCATATTTAAGTGTTCCTGGCATGCTTTTTTCTATTACAAGGAATGTTTACATTTCTTGTAATAGTAATAAAAGTGATCCAAATTTTTTTTTTTAAAAGAAGGGTGTAAAATTAAAAAATAAAATAAATAAGAAGAAAATAAAAATGTAAAGCACCCCGTCTTTGCGAGCTCGCGCGCAGAAACGAACGCATATGTAAGTCGCGCCCGCATATGAAAACGGTGTTCAAACCACATATTTGAGTTATTGCCGTGATCATTAGAGCTTTACTGTTGTCTTATTTTTCACTCAAAAAAGTGAATTTTTAAAAAAAAGACCGCTGCGCAAATACGGAGCAATATAAAGTTTTGCAATGACTGTCATTTTATTCTCTAGGGTGTTAGAAAAAAATATATATAATGTTTGAGGGGTTAAGTAATTTTATAGCAAAAAAATGGTTTTATCTTGTAAGCACCAAGTCCAGAAAATAGGCCTGGTGTTGAAGTGGTTAAAAATTGTGATGACATGCCCCAGTCAAAAAGGCGGTGAAAAATTGGGCCTTGGGTGTTGGCGGTGCCAGAACACTGTAACCCCATGCAGTTACTCTTGTTGGGCGCAGGAATAAGACCTGCTGCTGTAAATTATTTTAACCACTTAACGTGAATCACTGTTTATAAATGGTGGCTGCTTTAAGTGGAAGTATCGGGGTATAGTCTGCAGCTACAGAGCTAGAGCATGCGGCCGGCTATCCGGTGATGACAGCCGATCCAGGTCGTTATCCCAGGCAGCGGGAGGGGATATCCCCTTTCCTGCCACCGTCTGTCATTCTTCTCCAGCCTCCTGTCCCACCGGGAGACTGGAGCTCCGATCAGGCACGTTCCCCGGCTGTGTGGAGTCCCTGTGGAACTCCTTCATACATTTCCGGCAGCAACATTTCAACGTCACTTCCGGTTTACTCAGCAGCTAACGCCGGTTTTAAATAAATTACAGTATTCAGAATTGTCGTTTTTGGCAATATGAATACTGTGAACTGTAAAGGAGGGATGGGGAACCCCCATCCCTCCATAAAGAGTACCTGCCACCATGTATTACTATCACAAGGGATGTTTACATTCCTTGTGATAGCAATAAAAGTGATAAGGTTTTTTTTTTTTTAAATAAAATGAAATAAAATAAAAAAATGTAAAGTGCCACGGTCCCTGCGAGTTCATGCAGCAGAGAAAATGCATACATAAGTTGAAAACAGTGTTCAAAGCACACATGTGAGGTATTGCCGCGATCACCAGAGTGTGAGCAATAATTCTAGCAAAAGTCCTCCTCTGCACCTCTAACCTGGTAACCGTTCAAAATTTTTAAAAGGTCGCCTATGGAGATTTTTAGGTACAGGAGTTTGTCGCCATCCCGAAAATGTGTGCACAATTTATGTATGTATGGTATCTATATATTCGGCGTAACTCTTTCACAATATACAAAAAAATGGGCTAACTTTACTGTTGTCTTTTTTTTAACTCAAAAAAAGTGATTTTTTTCCAAAAAAATTGTGCTTGAAAGACCGCTGCGCAAATACTACCAAAAAAGAGGTAATGAAAGATCACCAAGGCACTTGACTCATGGGACCAAATACGTAAAACATAACCTTTATTGAAATATACAAATTACAAAAACATTAGCAACCACTGTGGCAAAAAAATCTAAAATATGACAACATTGTCAAAATCACAGCCCGGGCGCGCCCAATGTCCATGCATCCCCCACCTCATACATACGACCATACATTCAAATACATTAGAATTCAATAGAGTGCCCACAAAATAATAGCCATAGCAAAATATTATAAAGACTATTGTGGCTATATGGGCAGTCAAATGTATGTGCTGGATGCAGGACGTATGGCAAAATATAGGATGCTGCAATTGCACTGTAGTAAAGGCGAGGGAAGAGTCCTGTGGCCCACTAGGGAATATGCAGGGTGCCTGGGTGGAGTATCTATATGCTATGCATCAGATCACTGATAGGGAGCAGTCCTCGCCGTTCCCGTAGGTAGATAGAGAGGCATGTGTGTGGTAAAAGCAACACATATGGATGTAAATCACCAGTGGTGGCTAGTGAATTAGTTTAGACATCCAACTGCAAGTGATAGTCCAGTGATGGTGCAAACCAGCTCATTCATCAAACTTGCACATCAAACAAAGTCATTGTCCATGTCAGTCGGCACGGCGGCCGTGTCTGCAAACAAGTGCTAATGCAATAGTGTCTCTGGGTCTGCAGACCAACATCAAATCACTTGAGTGTGCTTACCACATGTGTCTACGTAGAGGCCGGGTGGCAGGAAACGGGATAGACTCACATGGGTTGGAGTCACAATCCTCCAGAGTCTACTCCATAAACAAGGCTCTTCCTCTGTGTGCTAGTGTCCGTGCAACTCCGAGCTCTCTCCGGAGCCGAAGGAGAGGCATCCACAAGGTGGTGGGCGGGTCAGGACGCATCACTGGGGCCATGAGGTGACGTCAAGCTGACACGTTTCGTCCATCCAATCACGGACTTCCTCAGAGCTGGCTTGTTTTTAAACTCAAAAAAGTGATTTTTTTCCAAACAAATTGTGCTTGAAAGACCGCTGCGCAAATACTGTGTGACCAAAAAGTATTGCAACGATCGCTATTTTATAATTCGATGGTGTTTGATAAAAATAGTTATAATGTTTGGGGGTTATAAGTAATTTTCTAGCAAAAAAAATGATTTTAACATATAAACAACAAATGTAAAAAAGGGCTCCGGGGGCTAAGGGGTTAAAAACTGTATATATTTTAGGACACCATGTCACGTGTACTATATACTGTACGTACACCCCTGAATGTACTTTAATGCACTGATATATAGTGAACACTCAATATGCTGTGTATATATATATATATATATATATATATATATATATATATATATATATATATATATATATATATATATATATATATATATTAGACTGTATATACAGTATCTCACAAAAGTGAGTACACCCCTTACATTTTTGTAAATATTTTATTATATCTTTTCTCGTGGCAACACTGAAGAAATTACACTTTGCTACAATGTAAAGTAGTGAGTGTACAGCTTGTATAACAGTGTAAATTTTCTGTCCCCTCAAAATAACTCAACACACAGCGATAATGTCTAAACCTCTGGGAACAAAAGTGAGTACACCCCTATGTGAAAATGTCCAAATTGGGCCCAAAATGTCAATATTTTGTGTGGCCACCACTATTTTCAAGCACTGCCTTAACTCCCTTTGGTATGGAGTTCACCAGAGCTTCACAGGTTGCCAATGGAGTCCTCTTCCACTCCTCCATAATGACATCATGGAGCTGGTGGATGTTAGAGACCTTGCGCTCCTCCACCTTCCATTTGAGGATGCCCCACAGATGCACAATAGGGTTTAGATCTGGAGACATGCTTGGTCAGTCCATCACCTTCTTTAGCAAGGCAGTGGTCAACTTGGAGGTGTGTTTAGGGTCGTTATCCTGTTGGAATACTGCCTTGGGGTCCAGTTTTCGAAGGGAGGGAATCATGCTCTGCTTCAGTATGTCACAGTACATGTTGGCATTCATGGTTCCCTCAATGAACTTTAGCTCCCCAGTGCCAGCAGCACTCATGCAGCCCCAGGCCATGACACTCCCACCACCATGCTTGACTGTAGGCAAGACACACTTGTCTTTGTACTCCTCACCTGTTTGCTGCCAAAAACGCTTGACACCATCTGAACCAAATAAGTTTATCTTGGTGTCAGCAGACCACAGGACATGGTTCCAGTAATCCATGTCCTTGGTCTGCTTGTCCTCAGCAAACTGTTTGTGGGCTTTCTTGTGCATCATCTTTAGAAGAGGTTTCCTTCTGGGACAATAGCCATACAGACCAATTTGATGCAGTTTGCGGCATATGGTCTGAGCACTGACAAGCTGACCCCCCACCCCTTCAACCTCTGCAGCAATGCTGGCAGCACTCATACATCTATTTCCAAAAGACAACCTCTGGATATTACACTAAGCACGTGCACTCAACCTTTTTGGTCGACCATGGCGAGGCCTGTTCTGAGTGGAACCTGTCCTGTTAAACCACTGTATGGTCTTGGCCACTGTGGTAAAGCTCCGTTTCAGGGTCTTGGCAATCTTCTTATAGCCTAGGCCATCTTTATGTAGAGCAACAATTCTTTTTGTCAGATCCTCAGGGAGTTCTTTGCCATGAGGTGCCATGTTGAACTTTCAGTAACCAGTATGAGAGAGGGAGAGCGATAACACCAAATTGAACACACCTACTCCCCATTCACACCTGAGAACTTGTAAAGCTAACAAGTCACATGACACTGGGTAGAGAAAATGGCTAATTTTGAACATTTTCACTTAGGGGTGTACTCACTTTTGTTGCCAGCGGTTTAGACATTAATGGCTGTGTGTTGAGTTATTTTGAGGGGAGCAAATTGTAGCAAAGTTTCATTTCTCATTCATTTCATTTCATTTCATTTCATTTCATTTCATTTGTCACATGAAAAGGTATAAAAAATATTTACAAAAATGTGAGGGGTATACACACTAGGAAGGTATATATATTCTTACACTACCTGCACTATCTGACTGTATATAGATCGCCCTATCTATCTATATATCTAATATATATTTCATTCTACACTAAACTGCCTGTACTAACTGACTGTATATAGATCTATCTATCTATCTATCTATCTATCTATCTATCTATCTATCTATCTATCTATCTATCTATCTATCTATCTATCTATCTATCATTATTTTCACACTAATCCCATTCCCTAGCTACACTAAACTGCCTGCACATCCTTGCTAAGCTCACTATCTATCCACATTTACACTACATAGAGCCGCTGTACAAGTGGCTTTATATAGTGTGGGCCGTGGATTGAGGCTGCTGAACAGTGATTGGCTAAAGGCACCCTGCCTTTAGTCAATCATAGCTCTCACAGCAGGCCGCCCGCTGATTGGCCAAAGCATGCATGTTTTGGCCGCCGCCATTGGAATGCATTATGGGGCACGCAAAGTTCCTGTGAATGCCCCATAATGTTTGCAATGGCGTGAACGGACGAATCCCTGATGTTCGAGTCGAACATGCGTTCAACTCAAACTAGGAGCTCATCCCTAGTATGGGCCCATCGTCTGGTTGTTGAAGTCCACCCGTCCCATGAAGTGTTGAGTGGAACAGGACTCCAGGAACTTGTGAGAGGACTGTGAGCTGTTTGGCTACTGAGACACTGCTGGGCTCTAGTGTCGTTACTGAACCCCTGAAGCAGATTACAAGAGATGCCATTCACAGTATAGCAAGGAGCTGAAGGAATGTAAGAAGTCCATGAATCAGGGTGCATTTTGCAATTTGTTGAGACAAAATGCCCGTATTCAAGAAACTTCATGTCAAAGAAATGACACGAACATTACTCTGCAGTTCCTATGGATCATCTTGCTTGGTACTACCTGCTTATTGGACACAGACGCTATAGTCAAATACCACTCCACACAAACCTGATTGATTTGCTGTTCGTACGACCATGTGAATCCAACTGCTCTGGTAAGCACCCATTTTGTCACTTTTAATTAGTCACAGCACCGAGGAGTCACCGATTTTGGATTTGTGTCACACACAAACACAAGTATTATTGATTCGCTGGTCGTACGACCATGCAAATCCAACTGCTCTGGTAAGCAGCCATCTTGTAACTTTTGATTTGTCGCAGCACTGAGGAGTCACTGACCCTGGATTTGTGTCACCCATTACACCTATCAACACGTTTTGGGACTGTGTTTTTCTCACTTTCCTCCAACTGGCACTGTTTGTGACAGACTTTATTTTGCTGAATACACATTATTTGCACTATTTATTTATACCTATGTGGGTGTGTGCAGAGTCTGGATCATATTGCACACCCCATTTATATGTTTTTATACATATATTCTATTTTGTTTATTTATTCATTTACAGGGTTTGTTTAGAAATAATTTATCATCACTTTAAGCGCAACACCAAGTTAATTTTATTTGTCATTTGCACTATTTGGCTTAGTGGGGTGTTTGCAGCTATTTATCCTTTGTCCTTTTGCAAAATTCCTTCTGTTTTTTCTAAGGTTGTAGTCATGGACACAGAGGGGCTTCTCAACAATACCAGTCGCCATTGCAGTTTGGACTGTCGCATCTGCATGAATGGAAGACAGAATGAAAACGTTCCTTTTGTCCTTCCACCTCACTGCAAGCAATTCATTACATTTCAAGCAGGCTCTTTCCCCCCATCTAATTCAGGTTTTTTCAAGCCGTTGGGGGAAGCCCTGGCAATTAGGTTGCACTGTGCCACATTCACCAATTCCAAATTCAAAAAGATGTCTAAAATTATTGTCCATGTACAAATGGTACCCCTTTCCGAATAAGGGTGACACAAATTCCCAAACAATCTTGCCCCTGCTCCCTATGTAGTCTGGGCAGTCAAGGGGCTCCATGCTGCTATCTTTTCCCTCGTAAACCAGGAAACTCCATGTATAGCTTGTTGACCTGCTTATACATTTTGACCTCATATCTGGCACGCTTGCTGGGGAGAAACTGTTTGAAAGCAAGGCGGCCAGAAAACTTAATGAGGGACTCATCTACGCAGACAGCTTGTTGGGGCGTATACAAGTCTGCAAATTTTTGGCTCAAGTTGTTTACAAGGGGCTGAATTTTGTGAAGCCAATCATATTCAGGGTCATAAACATAAACATAAAATATGCAACACTGTTATGATTAATAAACGTGAGTTACATAAACATAGAAGAGTCCTTCTGTGTTAAACATTAAAGATCCAATGTTCCCAACCAGTAAGTGCAAAAGAAGGTGTCCGACAACCATAAAGATTGAAGGCTTACCAGAAATTGTGGCTTCACACAATTAAGTGCAGCAAACATGCTTTGATAATGCCACTCATGTGGAATATGATGAATGCTCTCCTTTTGTCCTTATCTCTGGAACTCCAGATAGGCCGGAAAAAGGAACAAAAATTAATATAGTGCAATATTGTTACCAATCTGAAAAATTACACCCAGGTGAGTAACACTCCATGCATAAAATCAGGGCAGAGCTACATTCATATGTCCCAAAATACCAAAGGCCATAAACAAACAATATGCCTCATAGTGTAGTATTTATTAAAAGGACATACAATCAATTATCATGCATCAGGAAGGGCACTATGGGCTCTATGGGCCTGAATTCTTGGCCGCTGTGGGACACTATTTGTACTAGTCACCACACCAGCTTGAACAGCACTTTTGGGACTTGCCACATCACCATGTGTCACTGCAGTGCTGGTTTACCTATGACCAGGATGTGCTTGGCCGCTGATGCTTGTCAGTCCACCAGAAGGTAGAGCGGCACTAGTATTGGCTCTCTGCTGCATAGGAGAATCATGTGAATGTAGCACCTCAGCAATCTGGGAACGCTGCTCTCTACAGGTTCAAAAACTGAGCCTGATTCTCACAGTCAGGACTCCAATCACTCTCATCTGTCATGCTCAGTATCCTGTAGGCCTCTTCACTAGTGTACTTTTCATTTGACATTTTGGCCAGTAAATTTATAGGTACCTGGTGTGACCCACAGGTAAAAAAGCACCTGGTTGTCAAGGACTGTTTGAACCGCTACAAAAAATGTAACTGCTAGCGTGGGCATAGATCAGGCCTGAATTCGCTAACGCTGCAGTTTTGTGTGCTTTGTATCGGAAATGACAGTGATCTACTGACACTGCATTTGTTGGAGGAGAGGGCCGAGGGGCTAAGCGCAGGTGCTGGCAGGTGTTGGGGCTGCTCCTGCTAATGCTGTGTTTTTGGGAACACTATACTATTGGGAAAGCTAGTAAAGTTCTGATATGATCAAAGATATTGATCCGTTCAGACTATACTAGTAATGGAGGTGTATAGTGTGTGTGTGTGTGTGTGTGTGTGTGTGTGTGTGTGTGTGTTTGTGTGTGTGTGTGTTAGTGTTTCTGGCAATCAAAGGGTTACAATTTATTAGTGAATAATGTGGTGGGCAATCTGACGCTGTCTGGGATTGATGCTAACTGATGCTAATGCTATCTGGCGTCACCCATGACACTAAGTGATCAGTAAAAAGATATATACACTGTACTAATGACACTGTGACAGGGCAGTGAAAGGGTTAACTGGGGGTGATCAGGGGGTTAAAACTTTATTATGGAATATATGGCGGGTACCCTGACCCTATCTGGGACTGACGCTAACTGATGGTAACTGCCGCTAAAGCTTTCTAGAGTCACCAGTGACACTAAATACAGTGATCAGTAAAATATCTGTACACTGTACGTAATGACACTAATGACAGGGAGTGAAAGGGTCAACTGGGGGGGCCATCAAGGGGTTAACCACTTCCGGACTGTGTTGCGTACATTTACTGCTGCAGAGTGGCACAATATCGCAAATTGCTGTCTACAAATGGTGATCCGCACAAGCGCAGCTAGGGGGGAGCACGTGCCACCGCCGGCGCGCTCTCGTGCCCGCGGCATGCTCCCTGAGCGGGGTCGTGGGTCGGGCAAACTCGATGTCCGCTGGCGACCTGCAATCGTCTGTTAGAGCAGAAAAGCGGGAAACCGCCGATGTAAACACGGCGGTTCCCCGCTCTGTCAGGTGGCATGACAGAGATCTACTTATTCATGTACTCGGGATCAGTTAGATCTCTTATGCCCCTGGAAGCCCAGCCCCCGTACAGTTAGAACATGCTTAGGGAACACAGTTAACAACTTCATTGCCCCCTGCAAGTTAACCCCTTCCCTGCCAAAGACATTTATACAGTAATCAGTGGCTATTTACATTTCTGATCGCTGTATAAATGTCAATGGTCCCAAAAAAGTATCAAAAATGCCCAACATGTCCTGCTAGTCCCGATAAAAAACGCAGATCAACGCCATTACTAGTAAATAAAAAAAATTGTAAAAGCTCCATAAATTAATTCTCATGGTTTTTAAACCCGGCAACTTTTGCGCAAACCAATCAATAAACGCAATGCGATTTTTACTTTCAAAGATTTTTTTAGTTTTTAGACAGGACAGAATAAGATACCAAAAGTCAGAAAGAACACACAGTGTACATTTCCTCTTATAACACAAATAGAACAACAAAGTAACATGCATCCTTTTTGAATTACTGATTCTTTAGTCTCCAGTTTCTAGCAGGTTCAAGGTCATACTACACTCTAAAAGCCCATCATCAGGGCCAAATATATATATAAGCATGACTCCCCTAACTCACGGCACCCCATAATGGGAATAAGCTGTGCCTAGAGAGGGGGGAACCTGCTCAACCTCCCAAAATAGAGAGGCTTATTTACAACTGGCCTCCCTAGAATGACTGAGGGGTCAAAAAGGAAGCCGGAAACCTACTATATACATAATAGTCAACTCCTGAGGGAGAATCTGCTAACAATCAGTGATATGCTGAAAATAGTGCTGACCAAGGTATCATATCTGAAGGAAAGAAGAGAGATAGAGAGATGAGAATGAAAAGACCAGAGAGTAAAAGAACCGACAAGCACCTAATGACCGCCTGATTCAGCTGCATTCATGGACCGTGATAGACCCGGGGTAAAAGAAATACCTGTGAAAGCTGCCCAGGGTTCCCAGATGTCCTCGAACCTCTTAGTCATATCCGATAAGATGCTCGCTAAATTTTTCTGCATATCGGCAGCAAATGAGACCTTTGGCTGTTTCCATGACTTTGCAATAGTAAGCTTGGCCCCAAGCAGGATGAAATGCACTAACTTTCTACTGAATTTGGACAGATTCGGGACACGGGCATTAAGCAGAGCTATCTCGGGGACCTGGAGAGCCGGGTATTGGTCAGCATTTCAATGAGATTAAAAATTTTCCTCCAGAATTGATGAATCCTCGGGCACTCCCACCAAATGTGTGGCATGGAGCCTGACAGTAAGCAGCCTCTAAAGCATTGAGGCTCCACTGAAGGATATATGTGGGCAAACTTAGCCGGGGTAAGGTGCCACCTAGTAATAACCTTAACACTGGCTTCCATAAGGGTTGTGTTCAAGAAACCCCAAAACGATTTAGCAAAAGAACCATGCCAGGTCTCCAAGTCCAACGAGAATTGGAAGTCAGCCTCTCAAAGGTTCACAAATGCGGTGTTCATGAATGGAGAGGTGAGAGATGCATAGACTACTGAGATGCCTCCTCTTTGCTCCATGGCTTGTTCACACCACAGTTCATATGCCGTGCATTTGGGTGGAAGATGTTTATCTTTCCAAATTTGCTAAAGGAAATGGGAGATTTGATGAAACCTGAACCTTTCAGAGTCCGGAAGGTCATGTTTGCTTATACAAAAGCTCAGAGTAACAGGTCTTGTGGAGGAGATAAAATGCCCTATACGGTACAGCCTCTTGTTCAACTACCACTTAAGTGCTAAGATGTCTAATCCTAGAGGGAAGTCTGGGTTGCGAAAAATATGCGATAAGGGATTCAAAGGAGAGATTAGCTTGTGACTAGAGTTGAGCGGACACCTGGATGTGCGGGTTCGGCCGAACTTTGCAAAGAAGTTCGAGTTCGGCCCCGAACTTGACCCCAAACCCCATTGAAGTCAATGGTGACCCGAACTTTTGGGCACAAAAATGGTTCTAAAAAAGTCCTGGAAAGGGTTGGAGGGCTGCAAAAGAAAGCAAGATGGGGGTAAGAGTAGGACAAGTGCCCTGCAAACAAATGTGGATAGGGAAATAACTTAAAAACACATAAAAAAATAAAAAATGGAGGAGGAGGTGGATGTGAAGTAGGAGGTTGAGGAGGCCGTGACCGTGGTGGTGTAGGTGGTGGAAGTGGCGGTGGAGGAGGAGGAGGTTTGTTTAGTTTTTATTTCTAATTGGGGTAGCCCCCAATATATTGAGACATATTAAAAAAAAAAGTATACCAATGGCTGTTTGAGGCCGGGCTAAATGGCTATTCTGCACAAGGTACAGACAAGTCTTGTGGGATCCATGCCTGGTTCATTTTAATAAACTTTAGCTTGTCCACGTTGGCTGCGGACAGGCGGTTGTGCTTGTCTGTGATAACGCCCCCTGCTATGCTAAACACACGTTCAGACAATACACTGGCTGCAGGGCAGGCCAGCACCTCCAAGGCATAAAGGGCAAGCTCAGGCCATGTGCCAAATTTGGAGATCCAGAAGTTGAATGGGGCAAACCCATCAGTCAGTATGTGTAGGCGTGTGCCATACTGTTCCACCATGTTGCTGAAATGCTGCCTCCTGCTAAGACATTGCCTATCAGCTGGTGGTGCTGTCTGTTGTGGCGTGCTTCTGACAAAGCTTTTCCACATTTTGGCCATGCTAACCCTGCCTTCTGAGGCGTTGGCAGTGCCACAGCTGCATTGGCGACCTCTTCCTCCTCCTCTGCTTTCGCCTTGTGCTTCCACTGAGCCCCCGGTGTCATTTGGGAATGCCCTCAGCAGCGCGTCTACCAGCGTGCACTTGTAGTCGCGCATCTTCCGATCACGCTCCAGTGAGGGAATTGAGGACGGCATGTTGTCCTTGTAATGGGGATCCAGCAGGCTGGCCACCCAGTAATCAGCACAAGTTACAATGTGGGCAACTCGGCTGTCGTTGAGCAGGCACTGCAGCATGTAGTCGCTCATGTGTGCCAGGCTGCCCAGAGGCAAAGACAATCTGTCCTCTGTGGGATGTGTATCATCTGTGTCCTCTGTATCCCCCCAGCCACGCTCCAGTGATGCCCACGAGTTGCGTTGGGTGCCACCCTGCTGTGAACACGGTTCCTCCTCCTCATTATCATCATCATCCTCGTCCTCCTCATCCTCCAGAACTGTGCCCTGGCTTGAAAATGTTTTACCTGGCCTATGCTGGTGCAGGAACCCACCCTCCGAGCCACTTGTGAATGACTGGCCTGATGGAAAATGACCCCTCTTCCTCCTCCTCCTGTGCCACATCCTCTTCTATCATCGCCCGAAGTGTTTTATGAAGGAGACATAGAAGTTGGATAGTAACGCTGACAACAGCTTCATCGGCACTGGCCATGTTGGTGGAGTACTCAAAACACCCCAATATGGTACACAGGCCTCACACGGAGGCCCACTCGTTGGTGGTGAAGTGGTGCTGTTCCGCAGAGCGACTGACCCGTGCATGCTGCAGCTGAAACTCCCCTATTGCCTGCTGCTGCTTGCACCTGTGTCTCCAGCATGTGCAAGGTGGAGTTCCACCTTGTTGTCATATGGAATAGAAGGTGGTGAGCAGGGAGGCTGAAGTTCTGCTGCAGCGCAGACAGGCGAGCAGCAGCAGGGTGAGAACGCTGAAAGCGCGCACAGACAGCCCACACTTTCTACATCAGCTCTGACATATCCGGGTAGTTTTTTAGAAATTTCTGCACCACCAAATTCAGCACATGCGCCAGGCAAGGGATGTGCATCAAACCGGCTAGGCCCAGAGCTGCTACGAGATTTTGCCCATTATCGCACACCACCAGGCCGGGCTTGAGGCTCAGTGGCAACAACCACTCATTGGTCTGTTGTTCAATTCCCGTCCACAGCTGCTGCGCAGTGTGGGGTTTATCCCCCAAACATATCAGTTTTAAAACAGCCTGCTGTCGTTTCCCCCTGGATGTGCTGAAGATGGTGGTGAAGGTGTTACGCTGACCGGATGAGGAGGTGGTAGAGGAGGAGGAAGCGTAGTAGGAGGAGGAGGCAACAGGAGGAAAAGAGAAATGCACTGAAATCCTCGGTGGCGGAAGGACATGCGCCAAACTGCTATTCTCCTCAGGCCCACCCGCCACTACATTTGCCCAGTGTGCAGTTAACGAGATATAGCGTCCCTGCCCGTGCTTACTGGTTCATGTATCAATGGTTATGTGGACCTTGCCACAGACGGCGTTGCGCAGTGCACACTTGATCTTGTCCGCGACTTGTTTGTGCAGGGAAGGGATGGCTCGCCTGGAAAAGTAGTGGCGGCTGGGAACCACGTACTGTGGGACAGCCACCGCCATCAGGTTTTTAAAACTGTCCGTATCCCCCAGACGGAATGATAGCATTTCAAAGGCCAGGAATTTTGAAATGCTGTCATTCAGATATAGGGATCGCGAGTGGGTAGACAGGTACTTCCTCTTTCTCTCCAGTGTTTGAGAGATGGACAGCTGTAAGCTTCCATGGGACCATGGTGTGGAAATGCTTGGGGACGGTGGCATTGCTGCCACATCATCTGTTTGCTGGTTGGCAGGTTACACTGGCACTGTAGAGGTGGAGGCAGCAGAAGAGGAAGCAGAAGGAGCCCGAGACCTTTCTTGGATTTTGAGGTGCTTATTCCACTGCAGCTCATGCTTTCCATGTAGATGCATGGTCATGCATTTTGTGCTCAGGTTTAGAACATTTATGCTTCGCTTCAGGCTCTGATTGCACATTGTGCAAACCACTCGTGTCTTGTCGTCAGCACATTGTCTGAAGAACTGCCACGCCAGGGTACTCCTTTGAGCTGCCTTTGGTGTGCTAGTTCCCTGGGTGTGGTGGGTAGTAGAAGGCATACTATCTAGGGGATGGTCGCTCCGCTTTTTCAACCTGCTTCCTCTTTTGCTGTGCTGGTGCCTCTGTGCGACCACCACCTCTTCCTCCAAACTGCACACCTCACTCTCATGACCTTCATTACATGCGGGGTCTTGGACCTCATCATCCTCCACATCATCTTCCACCCACTCTTCACCACTGCCCTCCTTGTCAGAGTGCACACTGTAGAAAGCCGCAGCAGTTGGCACCTGTGTTTCGTCATCATAAGAGACATGCTGTAGTAGTGTTTCCATGTCCTCATTCTGAACCAGAAGTAGTTGGGCATCGGTGCACTCAATGTCTTCTTCTTCTAGGGCAGGGCTATGTGGATCGCTCATGGAAAGCACACCAGCAGAGTCATCAAAAAGCAGAAGAGACTATTGCATGACTTGGGGCTCAGACTGCTTGGCTGTTTTACAAGGGGCTGAGGTGAAAGACAGATGACCATGGGGTTCAGGTGCCAGCTCTGAGCTTTCAGGTGGGAGACAATGTGAAGGAACTGAAGGCATTGTCAGCCACCCAATCTACTGTCGCCTGTACTTGTTCTGGCCTCCCCATTCATTGAGCCGCATTCGGGCCTACCATATAATTTTGAAGGTTCGGTCGGCTACTTGCACCTGAGGAAGGTGTTTCACTTGTGTGGTTAGCTGGCAAAGATCGACCACGTCCTCTCCTTGCAACAGGAGCTTCACCAACACCACCAACACCAGCAACACCAGCAGCATCACGACCATGTCCCTTATTTGATGCTCTCCTCATTCTGGACACAAATGTACTATTTAGCACAAATTTCAATTATTTGTTAAACCAGCAATGTAGAAAAACTTTTTATTTTTGTGCAAGAAATACACCGCTCACACCAGCAGTAGGAACCTCTCCCTACACCAGTATGAGGAGATTTTAGAACGCTAATCTGTCCCTCACAGCAGCAGGAACCTCTCCCCAAACCAGTATGAGATGATTTTAGAACGCTAATTTGTCCCTCACAGCACTGCCAGGAACCTCTCCCTACTCCAGTATGAGATGATTTTAGAATGATAATCTGTCCCTCACAGCAGCAGCAGGAACCTCTCCCTACACCAGTATGAGATGATTTTAAAATGCTAATCTGTCCCTCACAGCACTGCCAGGAACCACTACCTACTCCAGTATCAGATGATTTTAGAACGATAATCTGTCACTCACAGCAGCAGCAGGAACCTCTCCCTACACCAGTATGAGATGATATTAGAACGCTAATCTTTCCCTCACAGCACTGCCAGGAAACTCTCCCTACTCCAGTATGAGATGATTTTATAACGATAATCTTCCCTCACAGCAGCACCAGGAACGTCTCTCTATACGAGTATGAGATGATTTTATAACGGTAATCTGTCCCTCACAGCAGCACCAGGAACCTCTCCCTACTCCAGTATGAGATGACTTTAGAACGATAATATGTCCCTCACAGCAGCACACGGAACCTCTCCCTACAACAGTATGAGATGATTTTAGAACGCTAATCGGTCAATCACAGCACCGCCAGGAACCTCTCCCTAATCCAGTATGAAATGATTTTAGAAAGCTAAACTGTCCCTCACAGCACCGCCAGGAACCTCTCCCTACTCCACTATGAGATGATTTTAGAAGGAAAATCTGTCCCTCACAGCACCGCCAGGAACCTCTCCCTTTTCCTGTATGAGATGATTTTAGATTGATAATCTGTCCCTCACGGCACCGCCAGGAACCTCTCCCTACTCCAGTATGAGATGATTTTAGAACAATAATCTGTCCCTTACAGCAGCAGCAGGAACCTCTCCCTACACCAGCATGAGATGATTTTAGAACGATAATCTGTCCCTCACAACAGCAGCAGGAACCTCTCCCTACTAGTGTTGAGCGAACCCGGACTGTAACGTTCGGGTCCGTACCGAACTTTTGGGTGTCCGTGGCACGGACCCGGACCCGGACATTTCAAAAATCGTTCGGGTTCGGTCCGGGGTTCTGCTATTTTACTCCACGTGTTGAGAAGCTGCAGGGCAGCCAATCAACAAGCGTTTCACTGGTTTGCCCTTAGAAGCCATCACAGCCATGCCTACTAATGGCATGGCTGTGATTGGCCGGTGCATCATGTGACCCAGCCTCTTTATAAGCTGGAGTCACAGTGCTGCAGTCACATGCTCCTTGGGTTAGTATAGGGAAAGGTAGCTGACGGCGTGAGGGACAGATTTTAGCCATTTTAAGACCTGATCCTGCATCCTGAGATAGATTACTTTACTACTGCTGTCTGTGCTGTTGCTCTGAGGACAGATAGCAGAAATTAGAGATTTCA
>BLSH010439655.1:529459-545338 GCA_018402905.1 Glandirana rugosa
TCCCCGGAGAAGCGTCGTCTGACTGTCTTATTAATCCCGTGGACCCTCTTTGTTCATGTGTTCAGATCGGTGGCCCCAGGGCGAACAATGATCCTGTGGGTCCACAATGACGGTGTATCTTCTTCCACTATTCATTTTCCACCTCCTTCCCTGTAGAACCCTCTATGGAGTGGTTTTTTGTTTTCCCCTGTGGTGAGGAGTCCGGGACCGTGGGGAATTGGTGAACTGGTGACCCGAGAATTTGGGGGAAGGATTGGTCTGGTTAAAAGTCGAAAGTCACGAGAGTGTAAAACTTACTGTTAATGAAAATTTCATATGGGTACAGTGTAGTATGACTGAGTAATTGTCATTCAAAATGTGAGAGCACTGAAAGCTGAAAATTGGTCTGGTTAGGAAGGGGGTTTAAGAGCCCAGTGGTCAAGTGGTTAAGGGGTGCCAGGGCCTGAGGAGTGGTGTCCCCTTTTGTTTTTTGGTGAGGTATCTCCCAAGATGTCCCTTCCTCCACCTTTTACTTATCACCTTCTTCTATGTGGCAGTAACACCTGGGTGTCCTAGTAACAAGCGGGACCCCGGTGGCTAGACTTGTGTACTTGTTTCTCCCAGGTGCCCTAATTATTCTGTCAGTCTGCTGCGAAGAGGCCCCTGAAAACGTGGGTGTCCTCCTGATAGTAGGTGCTCCTAGCAGGCTGTTCCGGTGGCCACCTTGGTCTACCTGGCGGACGTCAAGTCTAAAAACAGGAGGCCGAGATGGACTGTCCAGTGCTGCCCTGCAAAGGTTCCCCACTTGGGGAGTGTTTGCACCCTCACCCCTTACCCTCCGTCCAACTCAGGGGGTGTTTGAGGCTGTCAGTGCCTCCGATCACAGCTTAGGCGGCCACGGCCATATTGGTGCTCCCCCACGCGGGAGACCGAGCGGCCAGTGAGCTCTGAGCGCAGTGCCGGGAAGCGCCGGGGGAGATCCTTGGCTGCCTGGGGTCTTGGAGAGCTGGGTTGGTCCTGTACAGCCTATCCAGTGCTGCTCTATAAGGAGTCAGGGGCGCCGATGACTGTCGAGGGTGCGGAGCTCCTGGCTAAGCAGCCATCCAGGCGCTCTTGCACATGCGCACTGTAATGCGATTTTTTTAACACAAATATATAGAAGTATATATATTGTCCAAAACTGATGAATAAATTAGGTTTTTTTTAGGTTTTTTTTTGAACATTTATTATAGCAAGAACTAAAAAATATTGTTTTTTTTCAAAATTGTCGCTCTTTTTTTGTTTATAGTGGTGATCAGAAGTGACGCAGAGGTGATCAGATAACACCAACAAAAGCTCTATTTGTGAGAAAAAATGGACGCCAATTTCATTTGTGTATAACGTCCCACGACCGCGCAATTGTCAGTTAAAGCGGTGCAGTGCGGAATCTCAAAAAGTGCTCTGGTCCTAATGTGGGAAATCTTTCTGGGCTGAAGTGGTTAAATGTGCCTAACTGTGTGTTCTGTTGTCAGTGTAGTACTTGTACTCACTGTAGATGCTATCTCCTCTCACGCTGGACCTGAAAAGGACTCCAAGAGAGAAGATTGCATCATTTCCTGTGCCTGTGTACGTTACACAAACACATGATGTTCTGCATTTCATCAGAACCGATCAGCAGGTCCTGGCCATAATCTGATCAGCGCTGTGCAGGGGGCACAAACCACCTACAAGTACGTGATTTCATGTAGAGAGGCCGCCCTGCTGCAGTAAATGTACATAGGGTGGTCCAGAACTGGTTAAAGTGTAATTTTTATTTATTACAGGTACTTATATAGTGCCAACAATGTGCACGGTGATTTACATATATATTGTACATTCTTACCAGTCCCTGCCCTCAATGAGCTTACAATCTAAGGGCCCTAACTTACATTCAAACAAACACATACTAGTTATAGTTGTAGTTATTTTAGAAACTGACCCTTTATTTTTAATTAACTATTTTATAATGGCCAGAATTGCCAGTACAGGTTTAACGATAAAATTACACAGTAATTTATTTTTTGAGACAGGTTAATCACATCATTTAATTGACAGCAGCAGGAGCCAATGGCTAAGTCTGTGAGAGGGGAGAGAGAGAACCAGTGTAGTGCTTGGATTGATACAAGGGGGTGGGGGGAACAACTAGTTAAATGTTTCTTACCTTAATGCAGGTAATGCATTAATCATTTGCTGACCACATAACTTACATATATGGTGGCAAAGCGGCACATACCTAGTACGTGATCCTGCACTTCTGTGTAGGGGACATGCATGTACATCACCGGCAGCCACTCCCAATGTGACTATACACAGCGGGAGCTGATCGGCGGGTACCATGGGCTCGATATCTGCCGGCACCCGCCGATCCTACGGTATTGAGGGAGAATGGCTGTCCGCCTATGTAAACAACGCACTTTTTAAGGACTTACAGTTCATATGTATTTTTGCACAGAATGCTTTTTGTATGTTTCTTAAGTTATTTCATGGTTGAAATGTAATACTGCATATGAGATATTTATCAGGCATTTGCTTCTCAAGACAGCGCTGAGAACTGACACATATAATCTGAGAGGAGGCACATACCTTACACCTCAGCAGCAGTCTGAAAATGTTTATTTAAAGAATTTTTAGACACATCATAGTGCAGGCATCAAAACACTTTGTTTCAAAATTGTTGGCCTTTTTTTGTTGATATACAAAAAATAAAAACCTCACAGGTGATCAAATACCACCAAAAGAAAGCTTTATTTGTGTGAAAAAGGGACATCCATTTTGTTTGGGTACATCATCGCATGAACGCGCAATTGTCAGTTAAAGCAATGCAGTGCTGTGTTGCAAAAAATGGCCTGGTCATGAAGGGGGTAACACCCTCCGAGGCTGAAGTGGTTAAAGTAAATTTAAGAATTCTGCAATTTAGAAATTTGATTAAAGGTTTAGCACTGGGAAACACTTTTTGAAACATAAAAATGGCATTTTATATATAACTATATAGATCAGACCAAAATGAAACACAAATGAGGAGGAAAATAGGACAGAGAGACTTTGCTCAGAATCAGGGACAGTCCCTCTAAATCAGGGACAATTGGGAGCTATATCATGGGGTGGAAGGACAGCATCTGGATGAAAAAGGGGAGTGCACCCTTTTTCCTCCTAATGAGCTGTGTGGTGAGAAGTCATACATGTGGTACCCAAATAATCAATTCACTTGATAGTCTTCAGGTAGAGAATTCAATGTGCTACAGTGACATCTACAGCATATGTGTTAAAAAAGGCCCACACAGCTGAGCTCTGGGAAGCAGACCAGTGATAACAGTGCCCTACACCTATGGAACTCTGACATCCAGTGGAATATGGCAGCTGCTCCCTCCATTTCTATATGACCTTCATCTGGATGACATCTTGCCTCACTGAAGTTGTGCCTTTCCCTCATTGTTCTTCTCTGTTATATCTAGCACCCTGTCTGTTGTCACTTCCTTCTATGCTCCCATTGCTCTCCACCACACTCTCAGATGCAATTAATTGCTATGCATTCTCTTGCAGCAAGTAGCTGATACTGTGTTCAAATAACTCAGTTGACTAAAAGACGATGATGAAGGCTTGGCTAGCCAATCCACCAACTCCTCCACATCCTCTGGGCATATAGCACACCTACTGCCAGTGCTAAACCTTTAATCAAATTTCTAAATGGCAGAACTCTTAAATTTACTTTAACCACTTCAGCCCCGACACATATGACCTGCCCATAGGTGCTACATCTTGACCACCTCCTTGGCCTGTGGATATGGATGCTGCTTACACCCTGATAGCTGCAAGGGAAACAGAATTGCCTCTTCCTATGGGCCTCTCAGACATTATGCTGTTAATGTCAGACATCTTCTCTCCTTCTATTAGAAACTATGGCAAGAGCCATATGTAATGGGTGTGTTGTTTGTGTTCATTGTAAACTATGGCTCTCTATTGCAAACACAGAACAGCTTTTGTGGTGTCTCAAGCAATTTCAAGCTTCTTTTTGCTGCTGCTGTCCCTGTCAAAAATAAGAAAATAAAAACCCTAATAATATTGAACACAAATAAAATGGAGATGAAAGACAAAAAGGTAAAATAACAAAAAAAAAAAAAAAAAGAGAGAAATAGCAACCCTAAAACACTTAAACAAATATATGTTTTAATATGCAGATAAGGTGCTAAAGACAAATAGAAAACAAATAAAATATATATATATATATATATATATATATATATATATATATTTGGTTGCTGACAAACAAATAGTCTTAAAAATAGGACTGCTGGGTCTTATGACGAAATAAAGGCAGGTGGGCTTAACTATTTGTCGACCACTCGCTGCGGATGTACTGCTGCAAGGTGGCTCAGCTGCACAAATCAACATACCGGTACGACGATTCGTGCACTAGCATTTGTTGACGCACGTACGCTCCGGGTGGCCAGCGGAGGAGCCAATCAGCGGATTCAGCGGATTCAATGTTTTCCGGCCGCCCGAAATAATTTCAGTGACAGAATGGGGATCCGCCAAAATAAACAAGGCAGATTTCCATTCTGTTAAGGGATGACACTGAGATCTTTCTTTCTGCTAAGCAGTCTCAGACTTATATCTGAACAAGAAGTTCTCAAATAATTATATCTGGAGTTCAGATACTAAATGCCTTTGCAAACCCAGTTATTGCCTTTAAAAGTATCATTGACAAAATCATTCTGCTGTACATAACCTGTGCGGAGAGCAGAGCTGTGGGAGGGACCCAGCAGGCCCACCCAATACAGGCTGCCTGCAGAAAACTAGAGGAGGGAGTGTATACAACATACAAGGAGAGAGCAGCAGTGACTGGTCTGTTCTACAGAATGCTCCTGTACAAAGGTACAGTTTCAAGATGAGTTACTGCACAGATCTGGAAGAAATACACAAATATTCAAGTAAAGAATGCATGTACCTCTTGTACGTAGGCAATATCCTGAAGTTTAGTTCTAAAGCACAAGGTGAAACAATAAGGGGATTTTTTAATTGCACTTTCTTGTGGTCATTCACATATATATTGTAAGAGAGCAATGGAAAAGGCAAAGTAACTAAAAATAAGCAATCAGAAATTATCTTTACTTTTCTGATTAAGGTGTAATGGCCTGTACACATGATGCAACAGTCTTGTTGTATGATAATCTGACCGTTAGTATGCGCAATTACAACAACCGACGTTCAACAGTCGTACAACAGAAGTTGGCTGAGCAAACTAGAAAACGTTTGTTGGCCAACAAGCCATTGTACAACCGTTGAATTGTGTGTACAGAAGTTGGTCCAACAAAAGATGTATGTGCAAAACACGCATGCTCAGAAGTCAGGAACGCCCGGAAGTGTTAGGTCTTGTAAACCTACGCTTGTAATTCACAAATCAAATTTACCTGAACTTCCTCTTTATATGCTCGTAACACTTCACTACGTTCGGCTTTGTTGTATGATTATTTGACTACCGTCAGTACGCTAGACACAACCGCCAACAGCCTATTTTGGAAAAAGTTGAACGTGCGGTCGTATGGCCATCACACCGCGTGTACGAGGCATTAAACTGATAAAAATAAATCTGGACTTATTGCAGTGGATAGGGTTTTGACATTGTTACGTGAGCACATGTTCTTTTATTTTTTAAGACAAAGAGCTAAGGTGGAAGGTGTAAAATTGATGAAATAAATATAATTGATTACTAAGATTTATGTTTAAGACCTTATTATACAAGTGCATTTTTTTATTTAATAATGCAAAGAAATATGAAAGGTGCAAAAACCCATAACAACCAAGCAAAAATCATCTTTCATTTTCCCCATTGTTCCAAGCTAGCAGGCAGTTCAGTCCACTAATGGGTAGCAGAAACTTTCATAATGCTTATAAGTAGCAGTTATATTGCTGTTATATATTCTAAATGTAAACAGCTGTTATAAATTTAATAAAGTCATACATTTAATAATGCTGTCTTAGATATCATTGATTGAGCTGACTTTAATACCAGGTTCCCTTTTAAGGAAGGAAATTCTTCGGTCTTTTTTTTTTTGAATAACGGATATTAATTTTCTACTTGTGAGGAAAAAAGAAAGCACAGTGATCTGATCTCTTTATTAATGTTATTACCATACAGTAATCATAACAAAAGGATATTTAATTATATTTAACTTTCTATGTGTTGTAGCAGAGCATCCCAGAGAGAGCCGTGAAAAGTCCTGTTCAGGGTTTATACATCTCCAAGGCTCCTCTCATATATGTTCCGGGATCTCTGTTCAAAGTCAGATTTAGTAGGTAGGGAGCGTATATAGCTCTGTAATGACCGCATTTGTGCTTCCAGATCCCAGCCATCCCCAGAGCATTGGGAGTGTAGTGAGGGGCTTTGAGAGCGGTGTGGGGCGATGTCAAAGTCTGTGAGAGAGGCAGAACGTCCCCTGAGTCTCACCTGTAGTGCGTCTGCAGGCTCCTAGTGCGTGGGGGAAGACGGCGCCATCTTGGGAAGCGGCTGGAGCTGGGAGACCGCTGACGAACGGGTGAAGAACCGGCCCAGGTCACCGCTCGGTCCACCGCCGCCTGGCTTATTCTGGTCCCGGGGCTTCCCCTTGCCCATCAGAGGAAATTTGTGGGTTTTGGAGGTGAAATGGAGGATGTATAGGCCCATGAGCGCTGTTAGGACCGGGAGCAGTCAAGTCACACGTCCTCCTTCTCCATGCGCCAGGTCACGCCCCCCCCTCCTACTGCATTAGGGAGAGGTTCCTGTTGGTGCTCTGAGGGAGAGTTTATTGTTCTAAAACCATCTACTACTGCATTAGGGAGAGGTTCCTGTTGGTGCTCTGAGGGAGAGTTTATCGTTATAAAACCATCTACTACTGCATTAAGGAGAAGTTCCTGTTGGTGCTCGGAGGGAGAGATTATCATTCTAAAACCATCTACTACTGCATTAGGGACAGGTTCCTGTTGGTGCTCTGAGGGAGAGTTTATCGTTCTAAAAACATCTCCTACTGCATTAGGGAGAGGTTCCTGTTGGTGCTCTGAGGGAGAGTTTTTCGTTCTAAAACCATCTACTACTGCATTAGGGAGAGGTTCCTGTTGGTGCCCTGAGTGAGAGTTTATTGTTATAAAACCATCTACTACTGCATTAGGGAGAGGTTCCTGTCGGTGCTGTGAGGGGGAGATTATTGTTCTAAAATCATCTCATTCTGCAGTAGGGACAGGTTCCTGTCTGTGCTATGAAAGACAGATTATCATTCTAAAATCATCTCATATTGGTGTAGGGAGAGGTTCCTGCTGATGCTTTGAGCGGTGAAGAGTTTCCTGCTGCTGGTGTGAGCGGTGCATTTCTTGTACAAAAATAAAAAGTGCATCTACAATTTTCTTTTTTTTTAAAAAAAAAAGAATGATAATTTATTATTCTTTTTTTTAGTATTAATAAATAGTGCTACATAATACATTTGTGTCCAGAATGAGGAGAGCGTCAAATAAGGGACCTGGTCGTGGTGCTGCTGGTGCTGCTGGTGTTGGTGGTGTTGCTGAAGCTCCTGTTGCAAGGAGAGGACGTGGTCTATCTGTGCCAGCTACACGCACCAGTGAAACACCTTCCTCAGGTAGCCGACAGAACCTTCAACGTTATATGGTAGGCCCGAATGGCGCTCAATGAATGGTGAGGCCAGAACAAGTACAGACAATAGTAGATTGGGTGGCTGGCAATGCCTCCAGTTCCTTCACATTGTCTCCCACCCAGTTCCTTGATGAAAGCTCAGAGTTGGCACCTGAACCCCATGGCCATCTGTCTTTCACCTCAGCCCCTTGTAAATCAGCCAAGCAGTCTGAGCCCCAAGTCATGCAGCAGTCTCTTATGCTTTTTGATGACTCTGCTGGTGTGCTTTCCGTGGGCCATCCACATAGCCCCGCCCCAGAAGTGGAAGACATTGAGTGCACCGATGCTCAACCACTTCTGTTGTAGGATGAGGACATGGAAACACCACCGCAGCACGTCTCTGATGATGATAAAAGACAGGTGCCAACTGCTGCAGCCTTCCTCAGTGTGCAGACTGACAAGGAGGGCCGTGGTGAAGGGTGGGTGGAAGATGATGTGGAGGATGATGAGGTCCTAGACCTCACATGGAATAAAGGTCATGCGAGTGACGTGTGCAGTTTGGAGGAAGAGGTGGTGGTCACACAGAGGCACCAGCACAGCAAAAGAGGAAGCAGGTTGCAAAAGCGGAGTGAGCGTCCCCTTGACAGTATGCCTGCTACTACCCACTGCACCCAGGGCCCTGCACACAAAAGGCAGCTCAAAGGCATTCCCCGGTGTGGAAGTTCTTCAGACAATGTGTTGACTACAAGACACGAGTGGTTTGCACACTGTGCAATGATAGCCTGAAGCGAGGCATAAATGTTCTAAACCTGAGCACAACCTGCATGACCAGGCATCTAAATTCAAAGCACTTGCTGCAGTGGAATAAGTACCTCAAAATCCAAGAAAGGTCTCGGTCTCCTCCTGCTTCCTCTTCTGCATCGGCCTCTTCCTCCATCTCTACAGTGCTAGTGTCACATGCCACCCAGCAAACAGAGTATGTGACAGCAATGCCACCATGTCTGCCACCATCCCCAAGCATTTCCACATGGTCCCATGGAAGCTTACAGCTCTCCATCTCCCAAACACTGAAGAGAAAGAGGAAGTACCCCCCTACCCACCCGCGATTTCTGGCCCTGAATGCCAGCATTTCAAAATTCCTGGCCTTTGAAATGCCGTCATTCCGTGTGGTGGACACGGACAGTTTTAAAAACCTGATGGCAGTGGCTGTCCCACAGTACGTGGTTCCCAGCCGCCACTACTTTTCCAGGTGAGCCATCCCTTCCCTGCACAAACAAGTGGGGGATGAGATCAAGTGTGCACTGCGCAATGCCATCTGTGGCAAGGTCCACATAACCACTGATACGTTTACCAGTAAGCATGGGCAGGGACGCTATATCTCGGTAGCTGCACACTGGGCAAATGTAGTGGCAGGTGGGCCTGGGGCGGCTAGCTATTTGGTGCATGTCCTTCCGCCACCCAGGATTGCAGGGCATTTCCCTTTGCCTCCTGTTGCCTCTTTCTCCTACTGCGCTTCCTCCTCCTCCTCCTCTACCACCTCCTCATCCGCTCAGCATAACACCTTCACCACCAACTTCAGCACATCCAGGGGGAAACAACAGCAGACTGTTTTAAAACTGATATGTTTTGGGGATAAACCCCACACTGCGCAGCACCTGTGGATGGGCATTGAACAACAGACCGATTAGTGGTTATTGCCACTGAGCCTCAAGCCCGGCCTGGTGGTGTGCGATAATGGGCGAAATCTCGTAGCAGCTCTGGGCCTAGCTGTTTTGACGCACATTCCTTGCCTGGCGCATGTGCTGAATTTGGTGGTGCAGAAATTTCTAAAAAAAACTACCCGGATATGTCAGAGCTGCTGCAGAAAGTGCAGGTAGTCTGTGTGTGCTTTCTGCGTTCTCACCCTGCTGCTGCTCGCCTGTCTGCGCTGCAGCGGAACTTCGGCCTTCCTGCTCACTGCCTCCTATGCGATGTGCCCAGAAGGTGGAACTCCAGCTTGCACATGCTGGAGAGACTGTGCGAGCAACAGCAGGCAATAGTGGAGTTTCAGCTGCTGCATGCACGGGTCAGTCGCTCTGCGGAACAGCACCACGTCACCACCAATGAGTGGGCCTCCATGCGAGATCTGTGTACTAGAGTTGAGCGAACCCGTGGATGTTCGGGTTCGGTGGGTTCGGCCGAACTTCGGAAAAAAGTCCGGGTTCGGTACCGAACTTGACCCCAACTTTACCCCAAACCCAGAACCCCATTGAATTCAATGGGGACCCGAACTTTTCGGCACAAAAATGACTGTAAATGAGTCCTGGAAAGTGCTAGAGGGCTGCAAAATGATTTTAGAACAATAATCTGTCCCTTACAGCAACAGCAGGAACCTGAACCTATAGAACTAGGAGATGATTTTAGAACAATAATCTGTCCCTCTAAGCAGTAGACTCTACCTAGTCCAGTCAGATCTTTCTGTAATGCAGGATGAGATCTGCAATCTTTCCCTAAAAGCAGTAGTAGTAGTAATCTCTACCTATCTATCTATCTGCAATCTGTCCCTCACAGCACCGGCAGCATCCTCTCCCTTCACTACCCAGAGAGCATGTGACATACAGCACTGTGACTTCAGCCTCATATAGAGGCTGGGTCACATAATGCACTGGCCAATCACAGCCATGCCATTAGTAGGCATGGCTGTGATGGCTTCTAGGGAAAACCAGTGAAACGCTTGTTGATTGGCTGCCCTTCAGCTATTCAACATGCATGATCAAATACCCGAACCCAGAACTCGAACCCAAACTTTTTTCAAATGTCCGGGTTTGGGTCCGGATCACGGACAACCCAAAGTTCGGTACGAACCCGAACTTTACTGTGTACCATATTGCGGTGTTTTGAGTATTGCACCAACATGGCCAGTGCCGATGATGCTGTTCTCAGCGTTACTATCCCACTTCTATGTCTCCTTGAAAAAACACTTTGGGCGATGATGGAAGAGGATGTGGCACAGGAGGAAGAGGGGTCTTTTCCACGGTTATCAGGCCAGTCATTCACAAGTGGCTCAGAGGGTGGGTTCCCGCACCAGCATAGGCCAGGTAAAAAAATTTCAAGCCAGGGCACAGTTCTGGAGGATGAGGAGGACGAGGAAGATGATGAGGAGGAGGAAAAGGAACCATTTTCACAGCAGGGTGACACCCAAGGCAGCTCGTGGGCATCACTGGAGCGTGGCTGGGGGGATATGGAGGACAGAGAGGACAGCTTGTCTTTGCCTCTGGGCAACCTAGCACACATGAGCAACTACATGCTGCAGTGCCTGCTCAATGACAGCCGAGTTGCCCACATTTTAACTGGTGCCGATTACTGGGTGACCACCCTGCTGGATCCCCGTTACAAGGACAACGTGCCATCCTTAATTCCCTCACTGGAGCGTGATCGGAAGATGCGCAACTACAAGCGCACGCTGGTAGACGCGCTGCTGAGGGCATTCCCAAATGAGGGGGCTCTGTGGAAGCACAAGGCGAAGGCGGAGGAGGAAGAGGTTGCCAACGCAGCTGTGGCACCGCCAGCACCTCAGAAGGCATGGTTAGCATGGCCAAAATGTGGAAAAGCTTTGTCAGCAGCCCGCCACAACAAACAGCACCATCAGCTGATTTCAGCAACATGGTGGAACAGTATGTGTGCACACACCTACACGTACTGACTGATGGGTCTGCCCCATTCAACTTCTGGGTCTCCAAATTGGGCACATGGTCTGAGCTTGCCCTTTATGCCTTGGAGGTGCTGGCCTGTCCTGCAGCCAGTGTATTGTTTGAACGTGTGTTTAGCACGGCAGAGGGCGTTATCATAGACAAGCCCAGCCGCCTGTCCACAGCCAACGTTGACAAGCTAACCTTTATTAAAATGAACCAGGCATGGATCCCACAAGACTTGTCTGTATCTTGTGCAGAATAGACATTTAGACCGGCCTCACACAGCCATTGGTATACTTGTTTTTTTAATATGTCTCAATATTTTGGGGGCTACCCCAAATAGAAAAAAAACCAAACAAACAAATAACAGTGTTGGCTACCTCCTCCTCCTCCTCCTCCTCCTCCACCACCACCACTTCCACCTACACTGCCATGGTCACGGCCCAGTCAACCTCTGGGCTCCTACTCCACATCCACCTCCTCCTCCCATTTTTATTTTTTTTATGTGATTTTAAGTTATATCTCTATCCACATTTGTTTGTAGGGCACTTGTCCTACTCCTTACCCCATTTTGCTTCCTTTTGCAGCCCTCTAGCCCTTTCCAGGACTTTTTTTACAGCCATTTTTGTGCCCAAAAGTTTGGGTCCCCATTGACTTTAATGGGGTTCGGGGTCCGGGGTCAAGTTCGGGTCAAGTTCGGTACCGAACCCGAACCTTTCTCCAAAGTTCGGACGAACCAGAGGAACCCGAACATCCAGGTGTCCGCTCAACTCTAGTATACATAAATAAAATTAACAATAGAGAGAGCAATAGAAAGATAATAGAGAAATTAGAGATAGAAAAACAAGAAACTTACAACTGATTTTGGCTTTTTTTAATTTATATATTTTTTTGGTTTTTGTAACTTTTTTTCAATTTTTTACTTTTTTTTTGGTACGATTTTTTTTTTATAACAGTAAAGGTTAGGGTCTCTAAAAATGTGGTGACATTTTTGGAGACCCTGTCACAGTGTGTCTTATTCCTGTGTAGTGCTGTACCCTACACTAATACTCAACTAGTGTATGGTAGTGCTCGAAACCAATGCAAAGACCAGGCTGGTCAGGACAGGAGGGACAATAAAAGCAGTGTCACGCCTGTCTCAGCGTTGTCGGCAGACACAACATCTTTTTTGGGGGCTCGGTTGATAGGGGTACCAGGAACGGCATGCGGAAAATGCCGCCCATGCAGCTGGCTCACTGCATTTGGAATGAGAACATGGGGTGCAGCAACATCTGGAAATAGAAGGGCTCTGAAGATCTCTTCCTTGAATTTAAGGAGAGATCCAGTCCTGATGCTTTTTATAGCACATAAGCGTTCAGCAAAGCCAATTGGAATAAGTATACAGACACTCTTTTGTACCAGCATCTGGCCTTATGGGTAATTAGGTATGGCACCAATAACTGGTCGTGGAGGTCCACCCCTCCCATATTTTGGTTATATTCGTGGACACAGAGGGGTTTCTCCACAACACCAGTCGCCATTGTAATTTGGATGTTGTATCTGTGTGAATGGAGGAAAGAACAAAAACATTCTTTGTATCCCTCCACTTCACTGTGAGCAAATTACTACTTCTCAAGCAGGCTCTCTCCCCCCGTCTAAGTCAGAATTCTACCAGCCGTTGGTGGAAGCCCCAGCGATTAGATCACATGGTGCCACGTGCACCAATTTGATGATCAAACAAGTGACTAAAAAGTGGCACGCTTGAGTAGTAATTGTCCACGTACAAATGGTACCCCTTTCCAAATAAGAGTGACACTAAGTGGTTGATTTAATAACACTGGAGAGTGCAAAATCTGGTGCAGCTGCACATGGTAGCCAATCAGCTTCTAACTTCAGCTTGTTCAATCAAGCTTTGACAACAAATCCTGGAAGCTGATTGGTTTCTTTGCAGAGCTGCACCGGTTTTTGCACTTTTCAGCTTTAGTAAACCAACCCCTAAGTCCCAGACAACCTTGCCAGCGCTCCCTATGTAGTCTGGGCATCCTTCAGGCTCCACATGACTATCTTTTCCCTCATAAACCATAAAACTATATGTATTGCCTTTGGTCCTGTCACAGAGTTTATACATCTTGACCCCATATCTGGCATGCTTGCTGGGGAGAAACTGTTTGAAAGCAAGACGGCCAGATAATTTAATCAGGGACTTGTCTATGCAGATAACTTGGTTGGGAATAAGCAAGGCTGCAAATTGTGTATTGAAGTGGTTTACTAGGGGCCAAATTTGGTGGAGCTGATTGTATTCAGGGTCACCCCATGGATGACAGAGTCCATTGTCGTTGAATGCATAAACCGCAGGATCTGCTCGTATCGTGTCCTGGCCATGGAAGCAGAGAACATGAGCATATGGTGAATTAGGTCAGTGGACCAATATGACCACAACTCCGATTTTTTAGTTATGCCCATGTTGAGGGAAAGGCCCAGAAAGGTCTTTAATTCTGGAACCGTAATTGGTTTCCAGTCTCTGGCAAGTGACAAATGGGGATTAGCGGTGATGTATTGACCAGCATATAAATTGCTTTGGTCCACAATAGATCTATAGAGATCTTCAGTGAAAAACAGTGAATTAAAATCAGTGGCCATAAAATCAACTGTATTCACCTAAATTCCAGGTTGGCCAGTAAATGGGGGAAGTATGGGCACTGAATCAGGGGTGGGTTGCAAATCAAGATTAGCGTATTCAACGGGAAGGACACTATAAGCTCTGTGGGCCTGTGTTTGTCTTCATCTTTGTGACTGCGGGACACTACTTGTGCTAGCCACACCAACTTGAACTGCACTTATGGCACGTCACCAAGTGTTACTGCAGTGCTGGTTTGTCTATGACCAGGATGTACTAGGCCACTGGTGCTTACCAGTTTACCAGAAGGAGTAGCTGCACTAGTACTGGCTCTCTGCTCCATACGAGAGCCCTGCGGTTCTATTATGCTGCCACATTGCAGCAGTAAAAGAACCCAACGCGGTCCGGAAGTGGTTAAAGTCCAAACAGACACAGAGCTCCCTCAGATCCCTCTCTGAGTTCCAGGTCAGAGCTCTAGTGAGATCTCTTCATGATCATTTAAGCCACCTGCTGGTGCATCACAAACTCTGGACCGGAACCAGCTCTGCCATGGTGGCTGGCAAAATCCGGACCAGACTCTATTTAATCTAGTCCACATGAGCGCATACAAGGCAACAGGTAGTGTCCGTCCACCACTTTGCTTTGCATACTGTCACTATATATATATATATATATATATATACATATATTTATATATATATATATATATATTAGGCTGTATATATATATTTATATATATATATATATTCTTACACTGCCTGTATATAGTCTACACTGAATGCAGAGTATATACAGTATCTCACAAGAGTGAGTACACCCCTCACATTTTTGTAAATATTTTATTAAATCTTATCATGTGACAACACTGAACAAATGGCACTTTGCTACAGTGTAAAGTAGTGAGTATACAGCTTGAATAGCAGTGTCAATTTGCTCAAAATAACTCAACACACAGCCATTAATGTCTAAACCGCTGGCAACAAAAGTGAGTAAATCCCTAAATGAAAATGTTCAAATTGGGCCCAGTTGGCCATTTTCCCTCCCCGATGTCTTGTGACTCATTAGTGTTACAAGGTCTCAGGTGTGAATGGGGAGCAGGTGTGTTAAATTTGTTATCACTCTCACTCTCTCATACTGGTCACTGGAAGTTCAACATGGCACCTCATGGCAAAGAACTCTCTGAGGATCTGAAAAAAAGAATTGTTGCTCTACATAAAGATGGTCTAAGAAGATTGCCAAGACCCTGAAATTGAGCTGCAGCAAAGTGTCCAAGACCATACAGCGGTTTAACAGGACAGGTTCCACTAAGAACAGGGCTTGACATGGTCTACCAAAGAAGTTGAGTGCACGTGCTCCACGCCATATCCAGAGGTTGTCTTTGGGAAATAGATGTATGAGTGATGCCAATATTGCTGCAGAGGTTGAAAGGGTGGGGGGTCAGCCTGTCAGTGCTCAGACCATATGCCTCACACTGCATCAAATTGGTCTGCATGGCTGTTGCCCCAGAAGAAAGCCTCTTCTAAAGATGATGCACAAGAAAACCTGCAAACAGTTTGCTGAAGACAAGCAGACATGGATTACTGGAACCATGTCCTGTGATCTGATGAGACCAAGATAAACTTATTTGGTTCAGATGGTGTCAAGCGTGTGTGGCAGCAGCCAGGTGAGGAGTGCAAAGACAAGTGTATCTTGCCTACAGTGGTGGGAGTGTCGTGGTCTGGGGCTGCATGAGTGCTGCCGGCACTAGGGAGCTACAATTCATTGAGGGAAACCATGAATGCCAACATGTACTGTAACATACTGAAGCAGAGCATGATGCCCTCCTTTCGGAGAATGGGCCACAGGGCAGTATTCCAAACATGATAACTATCCCAAACACAACTCCAAGATGACCACTGCCTTGCTAAAGAAGCTGAGGGTAAAGGTAGTGTCCTGGCCAAGCATGTTTCCAGACCTAAACCCTATTGAGCATCTGTTGGGCATCCTCAAACGGAAGGTGGAGGAGCACAAGGTCTCTA
>BLSH010439655.1:587138-598848 GCA_018402905.1 Glandirana rugosa
ACAATTATTATTGGCCTGGCCCTGTAGACAGATTGTTCCCCCCTGACAGCGATTTGCGATGGTGAGCCAAGTTGCCACCGTTAAGCCACGGCGGGCGGTCGGCAACTGGTTAACACACTAGTTGAATCCCGCAATGCACAAAATGAGGAAATTAACTGGATCAAAGATAAAATCTCAGACCTAGAGGACAGATCCAGAAGGAATAACGTCAAAATCTGTGGTATCCCTGAATCTGTGCCCCCAAGGCAATTGTAGCAACACTGACACAATCAAGATCTTATCATCGACAGGATCCACAGGTTACCAAAACCGTCCTTCCTGGCGGATGACATCCCAAGGGATGAAGTGCTGAGAATTCATTTTTACCACATTAGGGAACCACTCATGGCATCATTCAGGAAAGCAGAGCGGTTACCAGAAATGTACGCAACTATACAACTACTGCCTGACCTGTCTAGACACAACGCAGAGGCAACCTAGCAACAGTAACGAAAGCACTCAGGAACCATCAGATACCTGCCCTGCCACTCTTACCATCACCCACAATGGAGTAACGACTACAGTATCCACCCTGGAAGAAGGCCTCACTGTACTATATAGCCGCATAATATCAGACTAAGGGCCGGCACCATCACCCCCGAGTGCACCCCCTGTAATATAACAAGAATGGCAAGTTATCTCATGCAAACGGAATAACAACAAACATCAGGGTGGCCCCTAACCTCACACAGTGTCTCACATCAGTTACCCCCTGGTTGGAAGAATGCTGCAAGTAGCTGTTCTTAAGTTAGACATATTTGTGACGTTCGCTCCTTTCTCCCTCCAGTGAATCTCTGGCAATTGACATTGTCTATGGATCCCACTAGGGACCCTTTTTTTATATTGATGGAGTTCATCAGGTACAGTTTAATACGTCGTGTTTAACATGTTTTTCTTCCTTCTTTGTTTGGTACACTCAGTGATGACCATGCCAATATGGTGGCATAGCATGCCTGCAATGGACACAATCCCTCAGAAGAATGTATGCAGACTTAAGCATGAATGCGCACACAAGGCTCAAGATCCCCAAGTAATTGTAAGTGACATTGCAAGCACCAAACACACTAACCTTATTATCTAACCATGCTCATAAAATGCTTATCAATTAACGTAATGGGCCTAAACCACAACGCTAAGAGATTCTCTATGTGGAAAGAGGCTATTAAACAAAGTGCGGATATTTTATGCATCCAAGAGACTACTATCCTCAGACACACACAGATGCTGGCACAAAGACTACCCAAACATCTTTTTTTCATGTGCTTCTGAGAAAAAAAGAGGAGTTCTATTAGCCTTCAAAAGCACTCTGGACTTTCAACTTAAGAAGGTCACCAATGATCAGCTCAAAACCTTACACAGTGGTGAGCCTATATACACCCAACTCATACCAACTGTGTGTCCAACGTAACATTTTCAAAAAATTAACGACAGCTAAATATGGTAACCTAATGGTCTGCGGAGACTTCAATGCCACAGCTAACCCTAGAATGGATTCATCAGCATTGAACAAAAAATGGTATCAATTCAACCTCTGCTCCATGTAGAAGGACTATTTGCCAACATGGCAATGAGCGAGACTATAGTTTCTTCTCCAACAGGCACAACTCATACTCGCGAATAGACATGTTCCTGACAGACAAGTGGCTATTATAAAAATATCTGCAACAATGATATGTGATATTACTTTGTCAGACCATGCAGTAATAATGTTAGATATCATGGAGCTGAATGTCCCCCCTCTACTCCTGTCTGGTGCTACAACACTAAGATACTACAAGAAAACAAAGTGCACCGATAATCTCTCAACATCTCAGAATTTTTTTCCAAGACAACAATGACTAAGGCATACATCAGGGGTATCCTGATCCAACAGGGAGCATGATTAAAAAAAACAATAGAACAACAACCTGAATAACATCCTCTCTGAAATCCATACGCTGGATGCAAAAAAACAAACACAACCCCTCAGTAACAGAGTCAAATAAACTAACTCAGTTGAGGGAAAAACTGAGATACTTACTGTCCCAACAGTATGACACATACCTCAGTAGACTTAAATTAAAATCATACGCCAATGTGAACAGAGCAGGTAAATACCTTGCCCAACAGACTAAAACAAGCCAGATGCAAAACAAGAATCTCACACCTCAAACACCCAACTCTTAAACATAACATAACGAATCCCCAAGAAATAGCTGATCAATTTGCACAATATTATGAAGCATTATACAACCTAAATACAGACCACAACAAACATCAACCCACAATGGAAGACATTTAGAAATTCTTGAAAAAAGTCCAACTCCCTACGTTGTCTGAGTCACAACTACAGACACTGAATGCACCATATACACACACAGAAATAGAAAAAATAATTAAATCACTCCCCAACCGAAAATCCCCAGGTCCGGATGGTTTATCCAAAGAGTATTTCAAAGTTTTTCACAAAATTCTATCCCCTCATATGCAAAAACTCTTTGCACATGCAACACAAACAGCCACATTTAAAATGAGATGTTGAGAGCATTCGTCGTCACTCTTTCAAAACCTGACAAAAAACCCACCACACCAGCCAATTTTTGCCTGATTTCACTTTTAAACACGGACGTCAAAGTCTATGCAAAACTAGTAGCCAAATGTTTGACTGACATATTACCATTTCTAATCAAACAAGACCAGATGGGATTTGTGAGGGGTAGACAGTCAGCTGATGCGACCAGAAGAATCCTGAATGTAATATACCATGCTAGGAAAACACAAATGCCTTCTCTGCTACTATCAATAGATGTGGAGAAGGCATTCGACAGAGTTCACTGAACATACATGTCTACAGTATTATTCAAATTTGGCCTACAAGGGCTCATTTTGTCTGTGATACTTGCTCTGTACTCTAACCCAGCAGCCCAAGTATATACATCTGCTTTCCTGTTCAGACCATTTCGCACCTCTAATGGAAATCGACAGGGGTGCCCACTATCGCCAATCAATTTTAATCTCATGATCAAACCCCTAGCTGAAGCGATCCGCTCCCATCCACTGATCAAAAGCTTCATATTTGGGTCCAGTTTGCACATAACAAAGCTCTTTGTGGATGATGTAATACTGATGTTAACTGAACCCCATACCTCACTCCCACAAACTCACCTAATCCTATGAGAATTTAGCAATATATTATACTACAAGGTAAACTTCAAGAAATCTACCATCCTATACTTAGGAATCTCGAACCACAACAAGAAGTAACTGCAAAACAATTTACCATATGCATGGAGCATGAAAGGGATGTCCTACTTGGGGATTAACATAACTGCAAACATGCCCTCCTTAATATCTACCAATTTGGTATCCATGTTCGCAAAAATAGAACCTCAGATTAACAATATTGCCAAAAAAGATCTATCATGGGCAGGCCGAATAGCAGCTATAAAAATAATGGTTTTGCCTCAAATCTTATACTTTTTCAGGGTCCTACCTGTACCCATCCCTACTCATTTTTTTAACTCACTCAAGACGCCTCAAGAGTTGTGTATGGAATGGAAAGAGAACTCGATGCAAATATGCAACCATGACTTTACACAAAAATATAGGGGGAACAGGTATGATAGACATAATAGATTACTACTGGGCTGCTAGGCTAGACCAACTGCAACATTGCTTTAAAGAGAAGGATACACCTCTATGGGTAGAAATAGAATCAAATATGGCAGCAATGAAACACCTCCCAACCTTTATAATGTGTGACATGTGGAATGCCTGGGCAGTCTCTGAACTATCTCCAACAATGCAAGCGTCCACCTGGGCAAGGCGCCACCTATTAAAACAAAAAAACACAAGGCCCAAAACTATCCAGTTTGACTTCCCACTGAATGTGCTGGAGACCATGATCCCACATCTCTCAATAAGACACTTAGGCAAATTTGGCCTAACCAACATACAAAACATTGAACCTAGAAACATGCATGACCTACATGAGACTCGCAACCTACTGGCCAATGTGCACCTTACCTGCACACAAATTATCCACTTTCTAAACAAATACCCTGTCCTATCACTACAAATACCAGAGTATGCATGGGAACACTATTTTGCCCCAAAATAAGGGATCAAAGGCATCACCCTCTTTTATAACAAACTTCAGTGGAAAGCCTCTTTCAGGAAAACCTCATCAATCACCAAGTGGGAAAAAGACCTGCAAGCATCATATACCCCAATACAATGGCAAACTGCATATAAAGAAGTACACAGAGCCTCACACTGTGTTAAGCACTGGGAACTCACGTTTAAAATTACCAATAGATGGCACCTCCCGCCACATTTGCTAAGATAGGTTCGCTAAGATATACCCAGGAACCTCACCCCTTTGCTGGAGGGGATGTGGGCAGATTGGGCACCTTTTACATTTAACTTTTTTATTTGTTATCAATCAACAGTGTTTACTCTTTTTAAATCATAATGACAACAGAAACTACCCAAATGACCCTGATCAAAAGTTTACATACCCTGGTGATTTTGGCCTGATAACATGCACATAAGTTGACACAAAGGGGTTTAAATGGCTATTAAAGGTAACCATCCTCACCTGTGATCTGTTTGCTTGTAATTAATGTGTGTGTGTATAAAAGGTCAATGAGTTTCTGGACTCCTAACCCTTGCACCTTTCATCCAGTGCTGCACTGACGTCATGGGGAAAGCAAAAGAATTGTCAAAGGATCTGCAGGAAAGGGTAGTTGAACTGTATAAAACAGGAAAGGAATATAAAAAGATATCCAAGGAATTGAGAATGCACAGAGACAAGCCTCAAACCTTATGGCACAAAGTCATTTGGAGTGATGAGACCAAAATTGAGCTTTTTGGCCACAACCATAAACGCTACATTTGGAAAAGAGTCAACAAGGCCTGTGAAACACGGAGTTGGATCGCTGATGTTTTGGGGATGTGTGAGCTACAAAGGCACAGGAAATTTGGTCAAAATTGATGGCAAGATGAATGCAGTATGTTGTCAAAAAATACTGGAGGAACATTTGCATTAATCAGCCAGGAAGCTGAGCATGGGACATAATTGGACATTCCAACAAGACAATGATCCAAAACGCAAGGCCAAGTCGACCTGTCATTGGCTACAGCAGAATAAAGTGAAGGTTCTGGAGTGGCCATCTCAGTTTCCTGACCTCAATATCATTGAGCCACTCTGGGAAGGTCTCAAACGTGCAGTTTATGCAAGACAGCCCAAGAATTTTCAGGAACTGGAGGCTTTTTGCCAAGAGGAATGGGCAGCTTTACCATCTGAGAAGATAAAGAGCCTCATCCGCAAATACCAAAAAAGACTTCAAGCTGTCATTGTTGTTAAAGGGGGCAATACACAGTATTAAGAGCTGGGGTATGTAAACTTTTGATCAAGGTCATTTGTGTAGTTTCTGCTGTCATTATGATTTTAAAAAAGGGTAAACACAGTTGACTGATAATCAATGGCTTCAGCCAAACACTAACCATGAATGAAAGAAATGTTTTTGTGTTTTCATTCATATTCTCTGAAAATTGACCAAGAAATCATAAATAGTGTTGAGCGAACCCGGACTGTAAAGTTCGGGTCCGTACCGAACTTTTGGGTGTCCAGGACCCGGACCCGAACCCGGACTTTTCAAATAAAGTCCGGGTTCGGGTCCGGGGTTCTGGTAATTTTACTAAAAGTTCAGAAAATTGCTGTAAAAAAGTCCTGGAAAGTCCTAGAGGTCTGCAAAAGGAAGGAAAATGGGGGTAAGGGTGGGACAAGTGCCCTACAAAGAAATGGGGATAGGGAAATAACTTTAAATATTTTAAAAAAAATAAAATCATAAAAAAATCAAAAATGGAGGTGGATGTGGACCATCTTCAAACTGTGTGTGAAAAGTATTAATTAACGGTAGAAGCCATATCACTGTTCTAAAATCATCTTCAAACTGTGTGAAAAAAGTATACATTAGCCGGGAGAACCCATATCACTGTTCTACAATCATCTGGAAACTGTGTGTTAAACTTTTTATAAAACCGGGAGAACCCATATCACTGTTCTACAATCATCTGGAAACTGTGTGTGAAACTTAATATAAAACCGGGAGAACCCATATCACTGTTCTACAATCATCTGGAAACTGTGTATTAAACTTTATCTAAAACCGGGAGAACCCATATCACTGTTCTACAATCATCTGGAAACTGTGTGTTAAACTTTATCTAAAACCGGGAGAACCCATACTAGTTCTAGATTCTTGAGGTAAGATTACCAAAGCTGGACAGGGTCGGCTTCGTGAACCGGTTTCATACTATCCGAAATGGGGAACCCCCCTTGTTCAGATTCTATCTCACTATCCTCATCTGAGAATCCAGTCTCGGCATGGGCAGCCCGAGCAACCACCTTTCCCCTTCTTATTCCACTAGCACCCAGCTCTCGGGTTCCCCGACTCTTCTCCCCCATCAAGGCTTCCTCTTCCCTCACCTTCCTCATTAGTTCAGGGTATGTAGGGACTATCTGCATCCTTTTTAATAACAACTTCGGAACGATAGGGTGATTCGGATGGGCCCCTTGCAAAACTAGATCTAGGTGGGCCTGGTCCACGTCCTTCGGGTCAATAACCTTCTTGAGAATGACCTGATGCAGCATTCTATCTACTCGGGTGAGTGTGGTTGAATTTATACATCAGATCTGCAATGGCCTCAACTCTCCCGAATACTGCGTACAAATCATCTATATTACCCATAGAATGTATAATATGGAGCGGCGCTATTAATGTACATTATTATAAAAAGTGATAAATAAATAAATGTGCTACTATACATATATATATATATATATATATCAAAACTCTTGTAAACCAAATGCAATATCACTCTATAAATGTAGATAAATAAAGTGCAAAATCAATCAGTTCATAAAATCGCATAAAGTTTTCATTGCTTAAATTAACAGTTCATAATCCAATAAGGTGCAGAATATTACTGTGCAAAAAATGCCAAACAAGGTATAGTCTCTTGTAGATGGAGCATAAATTCAGATACTTCAATAAAGCCAATCATTCACGAGGACAAGTCTCAGTGCTTGTGGTTCTTTTATGTATTATGTTCCACAGAAAAGAGGTGTACACCAATCCTCCACCGTGTGCAATCACCTTATTCCCTTAGGAAATGTGCATCCTGCTCATAAGAGCTTAACTACTGCAGTTGTACTCGGTTTGTCCATATGCACATAAAATTATGGAGAAAAAAACCTCTTATGGTGTAAAATAAACATTCATTAAAAATTATAGCAAATTCACAGTTAAAATCACAGTAATCCGAGTTTTCCAGCCGCACAGAGCGGTGTCACGAATATCTGTTATGGTAAAAGAGGAGACTTCCGGGTTCCGCCGTACCTGGAAGTGACATCACCCGACTCCTCCTGACATGCTGCGTCGCACCCACGTGACTTTATCAAGAGAATGGACGCCGGGTAACATTAAGCCGGTATTTATATGCGAGCGGTATCCAGCATTGTAATCAATATATAAATTCATAAACTCATGGAAGTTTACTTCCTAATCCCACAAAAATAAAATGATCCATATAATGGTAAAAAACATAATACATATAACATATACAAAGCATATAATCATGACTAAATAAAGCAATCTCGACTGTTGTAATTCTTGACCACTTAATGAATGTTAAAACTCGAATGACTCTATATAAATTGGTGACCAAAAAAAAAAATAAAAATGATATTATTAATAAAATAAAAATAAAAATAAACATAAAATAAAAATAAATATAAAAATGAATAAAAATGGGGGCATGGCTTGGTGCACGATGAGGATGGCAGCACACTAGAGGATCTCCAGCACAGACACACGATCCTGCAGCCTGACATCCACCCTTAAAGCCTCAAATGCCGGGCAAATGGTCATTCACCACCGCGCATTCATGCCCGAGAAGGGGATTGGCAGCTTTGTCAGCCAGAAATATATCTGACCTTTTCAAGTCACAACCCAAGGCCCGCTCTGGCCTGGTATCCAAAATGGTGCCCGGTCCCCATGAGGAGGATTACAACGAGGACTCCCAGTCAGCACCAGAGGACACAGGTAGGGGATCCTCGCATGCAGATCACCCCCTGACCTACGCAGACATGTCCGGATTTGCTGCAGACATAAAATCCACCTTCTCAGCCGCAATAACCAATCTTAAATCGAACATCCTAGTACACACTGAGAAAATGTCGGCTACAGAGGGGGTGGGCAAAGAGAGGGACAGGGCCATTAAGAGACTGGAGAAAGTGACGGTGACCCACTCCTTGCATTTTATTGAGGTTAACAGACACCTTGAGAATTTAGATAATAGGGGGGCACAGGAATAATATTAGGGTGCAGGGGATCCCAGAATCTGTGCAAAGGGTCTTCAATAGCCTCCTGGAAAGGCAGGAAGACACAGAGATACACCTTGTGAGGGCACACAGAGCCCTGAGACCTCGGGGTCCAGATGCAGCTCCCCCAAGGGACATAATATGTTGCCTCCGGGACTTTGCAGTCAAAGAAGAAATCATGAGACAAGCGAGGAGAAATGACAGAATAATCTTTAATGGTGAGACTGTAATGCTGTTTCAGGACCTCTCCCAAATAACCCTGAGGAACCATAGAGCACTGCGCCCACTACTAGAGACACTTAAGGAAAAAAAACATTAAATACTCCTGGCGCTTCCCATTCGCTCTGATGGTCACACAAAACGGACACCAACACTTCCTGTGCACCCCTGAGGACTAGCGGTGTTCTGTGAAGCCCTGGATCTGGAAGTGCCTGACTGGTATGCCGAGTTTCTCATCCGTCCATGAGATGGCAGCCCCGTCAGATCAGCTTTTTCTACACCGGAGCAAAGAAACTCCAAGAGGATGAAACACAGCAAGGCAGGAGGCTCCAAAGCTGGGACTCCCAACCAGAGAGGCACTCTGGCTTGCAGCCTGGACACCGATTAGCGGCCCAACAGGGTCCACATATCCTATTCTCTGCTCCTTTATCTAACCCCTTAATGCATGAATATAGATTATAACCCTGTCTTATCTTTGGACAACTCTTAGTCCTCCCAATTGATCATCAAGCCAAATGGAGACATTAACATTCTGAAAGTAAGTGGCTTGGAACCTATGCCTGTGTTCCCTAAAGTTGTGGCACCTGACTGCTGCTCTATGACTGTGTATTTGTTGCTGAACTAACAATTGTTTCTATAGGGTCACTCAAGCAGCCACAGGAACATAGAAATGCAAGTTATGGGATTCATTCCTATCCATGCTCTAGGCGGCTAGCAGTGTGTAACTATCTCGCCTTCTCGGCATAATACATCATCTGACAGGACGAGAGGCTGCCACATTTGCTGACCCCTGGGCCACACCGGGACACCAGCCTCAGTCATCTGAAGTGACGCGGAATGAACCTGGGACGCAAACATTTTCTTTATGGGCGACCGCTCTAGTTAAGCCTACACAGGGTGGATTTTCATTCAATTTCGTTTTCAATATGCTGACTATGGGGATTTTGTGTTGAGCTAATTTTTTTTGATCTGATATAAAGTTGTTCTGTTAAAACCAATTCTGTTTTGCTCTTTCTCTATGCCGGTACTCATTGTGTGTGTGGCCCGGGATAGAGAACGGTAGTGTATAGGTGCTTCCAGACTGGTTGCAGCCTCGCACTATACCCCAAAAGGTGGGGTGACTGATACCCCCCATTTGATCTTATAAACAACTGATAGTTCCTGAGGGCCTGTTTTTAAAGGGGACATATGAGGACACACCCTTGACACTCCCGAATGCGTACTTCCCAAATAAATCACATGTCACCTTCTGCCAAAAAATTATACATGCCTTAAAAGGCTTTGCCTCCAAGTGTCTGATATTGGGAGGGACTTTCAATGTGCCTCTGAATCCTCTATCCCACACCTCAACGGGGAAAAACGTCCCTTATGTATAAAGCACTTAAAAGATTCAAGACCCTACTTCAATCCCTTCACTTGATAGATACTTGGCGTTTCTTGTATCCTGAGGGAAGGGACCTCATTTTCTATTCAACACCACATGAAAGGTATTCTTGCATAGACTACCTCTTCATAACGCAGAGGGATCTGATAGGCCTAACACAAACCCACATAGGTATTCAAACCCTATCAGATCACTCCCCAATCTCATTGACACTGAATCCAGTGGATACCTCACCACGGACCCCCATGTGGAGACTTAATGCCTCCTTACTGACAGATCCCTCCCTGTTGCCATAGGTAAAGTCCACACTAGAGGACTTCTTCCTACTCAATGAAAATCCGGGGATTGACCCCCTAGCAATCTGGGAGGCCCATAAGTGCATAAGACTGATGAACAAGATTAACAAACTCGAGACCCAACATAAACAATCACTGACTGCATCAGCCATAGAATTATTAGAAGTGAGGAAGGCACTACAACAAATCTTTGACGATAAAATTAAACGATTGCTTTTCTTCAGGAAAAAGCTGTATTATGAATCGGGTGATAAGACGGGCAGACTCTTAGCGAGATCTCTGAAAGAAACTGTATCATCTAGCACTATTAAAGGTATCCGACGGCCTGATGGCAAATTGGATGTAACCACAGACGCTATTGCAAAACATTTCCATATGTTTTACACTAAGCTGTACAATTTAGCACCTCAACATAGACCCCCAGGAACGTAGGGTGACAGGACGAAGGTGATACAGGACTACTTGAGGAATAGTGGACTCCCCGTCTTAAATGAGACAGATACAGCCAACCTTGAAGACCCAATTTTGGAATCAGAAATAATTAAAGAAGTACGTGACATGTAAACAGGGAAAAGCCCAGGCCCGGACGGGTTTACATCCATCTATTATAAGACCTTGACAGATATTTTAGTGAAACCGCTGGCCAAAGCCTTGAGCTCCTTGCCTGACTCAAGAAGGGTAGCCCCCGATTTTCTCTCAGTGTATATTACGGTAATCCCCAAGGCCAACAAGGACCCCGAGGATTGTGTCAGCTACAGGCCAATATCTCTTCTTAATCTTGATCTAAAAGTGTTTGCAAAAATCCTAGAAATGAGGTTAAGACCATTTCTGGTTAAGGTAATCGGGCCGGAACAAGTGGGCTTTATGCCTGGCAGGGAAGCAAAAGACAATGTCATGAAGGCCCTACTTCTGATTCACGCAGCACGCACAAGGAACATCAGGGGCCTTCTCCTTGCCAACTGACACTTAGAAGGTCTTTGATAGGGTCTCCTGGGACTTTATGCTGGCAACCTGTTCACACATTGGGTTGCGTACCTAAATGTTGCCATGGATAACGTCTAGAGTTGAGCAAACCCGAAGTCAAGCCCAAACGAGTTGAGATCTGCAATAGGTACCGTTGTAAATCCATGCGTTGGGTTACACACTTGTCCAACGGTCGTATTTCAGGGTCCTCTGGGATAGTTTCTGGAAGATTCACAGTCAACCGTTCCTCTTCCGGGGACTACAAGGAACACGCACGACGCACTTAGTCTTCATCCCGGAAGTACTGTAACAGAAAACGAAGGGACGGTCCGTATTTCGGGTGAACAAGGCCGGGCTAATGGAATTGGTCTTTACCAGAATTGGAGTAAAGATCCTAAAAACGTTTGTGAAAATCTAGTTCTAATTCTTCTCTATAACCGG
>BLSH010439655.1:656667-668058 GCA_018402905.1 Glandirana rugosa
CTGGTTAGATGTTGGGATCGATCCACCCAACGAGCTATCATAGACGCTTCCAGGCCCTCAGGCTACGGAGGAACCCTGAAACCATCCTGTTCGAATCTGGTCCGTTACGCCCGGCCAAATGGACTGGTCCCTTTGTACGCCGTGTAATAGAACATAACAAATTTCTCCCTCACGCCTTCGCACTAGCCATAGCAAACATTAAATATATCCTCCGCTCCCTCTTAGTGGTAGAATTCATCGCGTCGGGCCGGCTTGGTACTTTAACCCTCAAATAGGGTAGAGTCTTCCAGGCCAGCCCGTCGACGATTAAGGCGTCTCTTCAAGAACACATCGTCTATCCCCTTTCGCTGGAAAGATGATTGTATTACCTATTTAGGTATACTACTGCCCCGTAAACTCTCGGATCTGCTACACAAGAACTTCTCTGCGGAATTAGCAGCTGCCCGACCGGACCTTCTGAGATGGGATAAACTCCCAATTTCATGGTTCGGCCGGGCTGCGCTACTTAAGATGGTGATTCTCCCTCGCCTCCTATATAAATTACAAACGATACCGATCACGCTTCCGCACTCCCTCTTTAAACAATACAAGATAATGTGCCGCATGTTTCCCTGGTCAGGTAAACCGGCCCGCATTGCCTGGTCTAAGCTTGTCCTACCAAAGTCCCAAGGAGGCATCGGACTCCCGGACCTTCGCAGATACTATCGAGCAACCCACCTAGCTAGGGTTGTAGATTGGTCAGTCCACACACACTGCAAGGGCTGGGTACACCTAGAGAGCCTAATCGCACAGACGGATTTAAAAACTGCCCCGTGGCTGAACGCAAAACATATCCCCAAGACGACGCAAGCTCATCCCCTCATTAGCGCGACCTTATCAGAGTTTGACAAAGCCTGCTCTATAGATTCAGTATCTTCAAAGCTCTCCCCCCCTCACTCCCCTCTGGGGGAACCCGGAGTTCCCCCGGGGACATCCGGAAATTTTGCCAAACTGGAATGGCCTCACGAAACAATGACAGCCCAGCACTTCTTCCGGAGGGGGAGGTTTTTGAAACAGTCGGAGCTAGCCGAAACTTCTAACACAGGTACCTTTTCATTCTGGTCTTACATGCAAGCTAAACATTTCCTTGATGACAAATCATGTAAGGCCCACTTCACTAGACCTCTCACCCTTTTAGAGACTTTATGCTCTCGTACATCCCCTCAGAGTCATGTCATAGCAGCACTGCACTCATCCCTATCTGCCACACCTGATTCGCTTCTAAGATCTGAACAAGCCTACTGGAATGGAGTAGTGGGGAGGGAATTAGAGCGAGAAGACTGGGACCGTATCCATCTGTACATACATAAAGGCTCCTTAAACGTTTCCATACAGGAAAACGGTTATAAAATTAAAACACGGTGGTAAAGAACCCCAGACCTAATACACAAGTTTTGCCCTTCAGTCTCTGACAGTTGCTGGAGGTGCGGATTGGACAAAGGAACATTCCTCCATATTTGGTGGGATTGTTCCCTCATACGCCCTTTCTGGATGAAAGTCCACAAATTAATCAAACAAATTTCAAATATCTCAATTGATTTTAGGCCGGAACAATACCTGCTGCATCTATCTGTGATACCCAAAAAAGCGTATCTCAAGTCGATAGTAATGCATATGGTCAACGCTGCAAGGATGTGCGTCCCCGTGCATTGGCGCTCAACATCCCCTCCAACAGTCGCAGAATGGATCCACCGTACAAACAGATTCGCAGAAATCGAAGAATTGATACATATCTCACAGGACAACATAACCAAGTTCACTAGATCCTGGGAACCCTGGTTGACATTTAGACTCACACAAAAATACTCAGACTTGACCAATGCCCCTTAATATTTAGATTCATAATAATCCTTTTACAATGCAATAACAAGCTATGTTACAGCGGTCAAACTTTAAATAAGCCAATAAGACCCAGAGGGAGCAGCTGGTCATCCCCCCCCCCCCAGGCCCCTCCCCAGCCTTAGTGCCTCTTATTATAAGCTTTTCCTCCCCTCCCCCTACCCTTACCCTTACCCCTCTCCTCACCCCTTTTCCTCGTCATCTCCCCTTCTCCCCCCTAACCTATAGCTCCTTCTCCCCACCTTACCATGCACTAGATAGCCCATGACGAGCAGAGAATGAGCTCACTCAAAAAACCAGACAAACCCCAACCTCTCCTAAGTTCACCTAGCCTTATTCAACTTAGGGAGCCCAGCAGAAAAATGCCAATTTCTTAGGCTATTTGGAGCGTAATTGTATACCACTATTGATGTGACATAACGGCCCTAGGGCCAAAACTACTTAGATGGTCTTTGTTTGACTTAAATGTATATGATATTCACTGCAGTACTATTCAAAATGTTGATACTGTAACCTATCACTGTATTCAATGCTTTGAAATCCAATACTACTCATACCCTTTGTACTGTATGACAAACCTGTTCATGCTTCAATAAAACATGTTGTGGAAAAAAAAATAATCCCTTATTATTCCCTCCAAGAGCTTGCATATTATTGATGTTAAGCTAACTGGTCTATAATTCCCGGGGAGATGTCTTGGTCCTTTTTTATATATTGGCACCACATTGGCTTTCTTCCAATCAGCTGGTATCATACCAGTCAGAAAACTGCTCTTAAAGATTAGGTACAAGGGTCTGGCAATAACTTGGCTAAGTTCCCTAAGGACCCTCGGGTGCAAGGCATCTGGGCCCGGTGACTTATTGGTGTTCAGTTTTTCCAGCCTATTCCTGATTTTATCCTCAGTCAGCCATGAGGGTGTTTCATGTGACTTGTCTTGAGGACCAGCATTTTGGTTCTGTATAATTGAGCCCCCCATTTCCTTTGTGAATACCGAGGAGAAAAATTAGTTTAACACCTTTGCCATTTCTCCATCCTCTGTAACCAGCTTTCCTGCGTCATTCCTTACTGGGCCAATATGATCTGACCTCCCTCTCTTACCATTTATATACTTAAAGAATTTCTTGGGATTCCTTTTGCTCTCCTCAGCTATGCGTCTTTCATGTTCAATCTTAGCTGCTCTGATTGCAACTTTGCATTCCTTATTGCGTGTTTTATAGATATGAAAGTCTGACTGAGACCCCTCCGCCTTGTTTTTTTCGAAGGTCTTCTTTTTTGCTTTTATGTGTGCCTTCAAGTCAGCATTAAGCCATCCTGGTCTTTGATTAGCTCTTTTAAATTTATTTCCTGCTGGGATACACTGGCTAATACTTTTGTTTAGTGTGTTCTTGAAGCATTCCCATTTTTCCTCCGTATTCATTGTCCCTAGAGTTTTATCCCAGTTAATATCTTCCAGCAATGAGCGTAGTTTCTGGAAGTTGGCTCTTTTAAAATTCAGTGTCTTTGTATTCTCCTTAGGTTTCCTAGATGTGTAATTTATACTAAAAATAATTGACCTGTGATCGCTATTACCTAGATTGCCCCTTACTTCCATGTCTGTGATCAGATCTGTGTTGTTGGTAATCAGAAGGTCCAATAATGCTTTTCCTCTTGTTGGTGCATTTACCATCTGACCCATGAAATTATCCTGCAGGACATTTAGGAAATGGCGAGACTTAGCTGAACGTGCAGTACCTTCCGCCCAGTCAATATCTGGGTAGTTAAAATCCCCCATTATAATAACATTTCCCATCCTTGCCGCTATTCCAACTTGTGATAGGAGGTCCTCCTCCCCCTCCTCCCTCTGATTAGGGGGTCTATAGCATATTCCTAGTAATACTTTCCCCTTGGTATCTTCCTTTTGTAACTCTACCCATAATGATTCAACCTCCCCCTCAGAACCACTATTAATGTCATCTCTCACATTAATTTGTATGTCATTTTTTATATACAGGCATACCCCTCCTCCTTTTTTGCCCTCCCTATCCCTGCGATATAGGGAATACCCCTGAATGGTAGCCAGCCAATCATGAGAGCTGTTGAACCAAGTCTCCGAAATTCCCACAAAATCTAATTTCTCCTCGTACAGTAGCAGCTCTAGTTCTCCCATCTTGTCCGCCAGACTCCTGGCATTAGTGAACAAGCCACATAGTTTTGTCCGGATACCTACTGCTTCCTTGTTGGGCAATCCTTGTTTGCATATTGGACTTGTTACCCTACTTGCCACGTGTTTAGATTCCTTAATCGGCCTATCACTCCTCCCCCAATACTACCCCCTAGACTCTGTTCCCCTCTGGCTATTTCTAAGTCTGGACCCTCCCCCCCGTTGCCTAGTTTAAAAGCCCCTCTAACTTTTTGACCATCCTAATTCCCAGCTGGTCTGCACCTTCCCCACACAATTTGATGATGATTTTAAAACACTAATATGGCTTCTCTGCGAATGATATAATGATTTTCCACACAATTTGATGATGATTTTAAAACACTAATATGGCTTCTCTGCGGCTGATATAAGGATTTTCCACACAATTTGATGATGATTTTAAAACACTAATATGGCTTTTCTGCGGCTGATATAAGGATTTTAGTTGTTAAGAGACACCACCTGGGAATAATACCCTATTGCCGTCATCCCTATTTAAATAGTTGTAAAAGAAAGTTCCCTCAATTAGAACATGGGATTTTTATAGGCAAACTGACTCAAAATTCATAAATAAACTTTAACAAATTTATTGGTATACAAAAAAAAGGGGGGAATTATATATAAAAAGGCACAGAGTGCAATTCAATTGTACAAACTGAAAGTATTATACAATACATGAAACAGTCAAGGTATTCTGATTCTCGAAGTCCGACGCGTATCGGGATACACCCTTCTTCAGGGACTTTGTTTTTTGTAGAGAATCAATTCTATAATACAATACAGTACAAATGTTATGATCACATTCAAAAGACAACATTACTGTTCCAGACCACTAGAGGCATATAAAGTTTTTTTACCTTCAAAAACACACTGCTGGTAAGTACAATTGTGGCATTCTATGAGCATATTTAAAAACACGAACAGAATCAACCATATAACCCAGTTAATGCTGGGTGATCATAGAAGAGTTGCTGCTGATAACACACCACCCTAATGGTCACCGCTGAGCCTCTGTGATCGCCACCACAGTCACGCCAATCCCACCGTAATACGATTGTAATAGAAGGGAAATTGATTTCCACAGGTATTGGAGATTGTTGAAAGGTCGTCACGAATCTATATATGTAAAAATTATTACATGTTTATTGTAATATAAAGGTGTCAAGGCGCCTGCTGGGAAACAGTCATTAATACTGAAAAAACAAACCTCCCAGTAACCCTTCTAATCTTGAAAGAAAATACATGGGGGGGGGGAGTAGCCCATCCCTGCATTTCTCTGACCACTTGTATCGGGGGTCACCAATAAATGTAAATTCACAATTGCATTTGTGAATTATCTCTAAAAGGCAATGGCTGATCATCATTAGCCCTTCAGTGGATATATTTAAAAAGGGGACCCTAGTTATTATACTATGATAGTACGGCGTAAGCCGTGGCATAGTCCAGTTTTAAATAAACTTGAAAATCCCCATATATAAAGATATAACCAAATCCATAGTTGTATATAGTGTGGGCAGAAGGAAGGGGAAGGAAAACAATTACCAGCAGACCTGACTGGCTTCCCGAGTCATCCTCTGATGTGGTGTGTGCAGAGTGGCTGTATGCACTAAAGCCCTCCGCACACATGGCTTTAAAAGACGCCCGAGCATGCGCATTGAATGGACACTTCGCGTCCACTCCTCCATGCGTCATAAGGGACGCTACGTTACTATGGATTTGGTTATATCTTTATATATGGGGATTTTCAAATTTATTTAAAACTGGACTATGCCACGGCTTACGCCGTACCATCATAGTATAATAACTAGGGTCCCCTTTTTAAATATATCCACTGAAGGGCTAATGATGATCAGCCATCGCCTTTTAGAGATAATTCACAAATGCAATTGTGAATTTACATTTATTGGTGACCCCCGATACGAGTGGTCAGAGAAATGCAGGGATGGGCTACTTCCCCCCCCCCCATGTATTTTCTTTCAAGATTAGAAGGGTTACTGGGAGGTTTGTTTTTTCAGTGTTAATGACTGTTTCCCAGCAGGCACCTTGACACCTTTATATTACAATAAACATGTAATAATTTTTACATATATAGATTCGTGACGACCTTTCAACAATCTCCAATACCTGTGGAAATCAATTTCCCTTCTATTACAATCGTATTACGGTGGGATTGGCGTGACTGTGGTGGCGATCACGGAGGCTCAGCGGTGACCGTTAGGGTGGTGTGTTATCAGCAGCAACTCTTCTATGATCACCCAGCATTAACTGGGTTATATGGTTGATTCTGTTCGTGTTTTTAAATATACTCATAGAATGCCACAATTGTACTTACCAGCAGTGTGTTTTTGAAGGTAAAAAAACTTTATATGCCTCTAGTGGTCTGGAACAGTAATGTTGTCTTTTGAATGTGATCATAACATTTGTACTGTATTGTATTATAGAATTGATTCTCTACAAAAAACAAAGTCCCTGAAGAAGGGTGTATCCCGAAATGCGTCGGACTTCGAGAATCAGAATACCTTGACTGTTTCATGTATTGTATAATACTTTCAGTTTGTACAATTGAATTGCACTCTGTGCCTTTTAATATATAATCCCCCCCCTGTTTTTTTGTATACCAATACATTTGTTAAAGTTTATTTATGAATTTTGAGTCAGTTTGCCTATAAAAATCCCATGTTCTAATTGAGGGAACTTTCTTTTACAACGATATAAGGATTTTCCACACAATTTGAAGATGATTTTAAAACACTAATATGGCTTCTCTGCGGCTGATATAAGAATTTTCCACACAATTTGAAGATGATTTTAGAACACTGATCTTTCCCTTAAAGCAACAGCTGGAGGCTTTCCCTGTACAACTTGGAGATGATTTTAGAATCTAAAATCATCTCCTAGTTCTATAGGGAGAGGTTCCTTCTGTTGCTTAAAGGGACAGATTATTGTTTCTTGCACAAAATTAAAAAAGTGCATCTACATTGCTGGTTTAAAAAACAAACAAAAAATTCCAAAAATAAAAAAAACAGTGTTGGCTACCTCCTCCTCCACCGCCACTTTCACCGCCTCCTCAACCTCCAACTCCACATCCACCTCCATTTTTGATTTTTTTATGTGATTTTAGCTTAAAAATTATTTCATGTTATTTCCCTATCCCCATTTCTTTGTAGGGCACTTGTCCGACCCTTACCCCCATTTTCCTTCCTTTTGCAGACCTTTAGGACTTTCTAAGACTTTGTTACAGCCATTTTTGTGCCTAAAAGTTCGGATCCCCATTGATTTCAATGGGGTTCGGGGTCCGTGTCAAAGTTCGTGTCCAGTCCAGACCCGAACCCCGGACTTTGTCCCGAAGTTCGGCCGAACCAGCAGAACCCGAACTTCCAGAGGATCGATCAACTCTAATTATAACACAACAGAAGATAGCTCCTCCGCCAATACATGGTGGGCACACAAAGCTTATATAAGGGGTATTTTACTACAAATAGCCTCCAGGAATAAAAGAGAAAGAACACAGAAGCTACATTTCCTCCTGAACGAGATTAAAAAATTAGAGTCTCAACACAAATTACTACCCTCCCAAGTTACGTTGGAAAACCTAAACCACCGTAGAACAAAACTTAAAAAACTATTACTGCTAGATCATGAAAGATGTCTCAGATACCTAAAAACGTATTATTTATTCGGTAATAAGGCGGGTAAGCATTTAGCGAGACAAATCCAAATTAAACAAGCCAAAGCAAAAATTGCGAATATGAAAAATCCCTCCACAGGCACGAAAGTTCATCACCCAAAAGACATAGCAGACATCTTTAAAAAACGACTACAACTCCCTATACAATCTAAAATCAGATCCTAACACCCCCCCAACCATCTTCAGAAAAAATCCAAGAGTTTCTAGGCTCAGTCAAATTACCCTCCACCAACCCCGATCAATTAAAGTTCCAAAACTCCCCCTTCTCTACCAAAGAAATCACATCAGTAATAAATTGGTTAGCATCAAATAAAACTCCAGGTCCAGACGGACTATCAGCAGAATATTAGTACTCCTTCAAGGAAATACTTATACCTCCTCTCCTAGAATTATTCAATAACTCAGCATCCACAGGAACCTTCCCCAAAGAAAGGCTTAAGGCCATTACAATAATGTTACCCAAACTGGATAAAGTCCCAGACTCCCCGCAAAATTTCATTCCTATTTCCCTTTTTAACACAGACCTTAAAATATATACGCCAAATTAATTGCCAATAGACTAGCCACAATAATGACCACACTAATAGCACAAGACCAAGTAGGATTTGTATTAAACAGACAAGCCCCTGATGGTACTAGGAAAATTTTAAATTTGCAGAGAATAGCAGAAAATAGTAAAATCCCAGCGGTCTTTTTGGCTCTTGATGCCGAAAAGGCCTTTGACAGGGTCCATTGGGGATATATGAAAGCTACACTAGCAAAATTCGGATTCACAGGTTTCATTAACTCAGCTATTGCAGCCCTCTATATGAACCCCTCAGCGCAAATATTTACGGCTTCAGTGCTATCAGAAGAGTTCCCTATCTCAAATGGCACTCGTCAGGGGTGTCCTCGTCAGCTATAAGGGAATCCCTTAAGATCTCTGGTATAAAAGTAGCAGGCACCTCTTACTCTATAGTACTCTTCACAGACAATGTTATTCTCACCCTTTCCAATTTAGAACAATCCATCCCAGCAGTCAATGACATCATCAAAATATTCGGGAATATCTCCTATTACAAGATCAACATCTCCAAATGTCAGGCGTTACCCATAAATATTAACAAAAGAAATAGGCAAGTTGAAAACTATCTTCCCATGCAACTGGGATTCCACAGAAATTCAATATTTGAGAATCTACATTCCTAGTAAATCGGCCAACCTATATGATGCCAATCACAAGAAACTTTTAAAATCCTTCCAAGCCGAACTTGTCCAATTAAGTAAACAAAAAACTATCCTGGCTAGGTCGCATAGCAATATTCAAGATGGTAATTCTTCCAAAGATACTGTATATCTTTAGAACAGTGCCTATACCTGTCCCAAATCCCTTTTTTACCACACTGAATTCACTCCTTAAATCATTCATATGGAAAGGAACTATGATATGTACTATGATAAATATACTTAAACAAAATCAGCTGATATGGTATCGCTGAATAGGGTTATTGTAATAGAAATATAGAAATTTTGAGAGATGTGTGATTAATTTATCATATCTTACCCCAGCAATGAGGGATGGCCAGCACCTCAGCAGCCAAAGGTTCAATGTGGTGACCGTATTGGTGGTGGTATATAGTGACCCCAGTTTAAACAGAGGAGTCCAACAGCGGGATCCCTCCCTCGTTGCAGCAGTGATGACGTCGGACGCGGCTGCAGTCCTTCCTGGGCGTGCGGCCGCGTGGGACGCCACCATGGCGGGGAATCGGCGGGAACACTAGCCGACCCGGAAGTTCCTCGGACGCCAGCACTCGCTGCACAATCTGTGCAATGCCGCAACACCCCAACCAATCAGATCCCCTAACTAGAGGTACCTCCCACAACGAGGGAGGGATCCCGCTGTTGGACTCCTCTATTTAAACTGGGGTCACTACATACCACCACCAATACGGTCACCACATTGAACCTTTGGCTGCTGAGGTGCTGGCCATCCCTCATTGCTGGGGTAAGATATGATAAATTAATCACACATCTCTCAAAATTTCTATATTTCTATTACAATAACCCTATTCAGCGATACCATATCAGCTGATTTTGTTTAAGTATATTTATCATAGTACATATCTAATTTACAGGTCTCTCCAGCCATATCCACCCAGAACCGCTTGGCACTAGCATACTACCTTTTTACACAGTAAGTGGATTGGGATGGATCGGCACACCAGCTGCCTCTCAATTGCCCTATTCCCATCATCTCATACCTAAATTTTCTTCTTATAGGCGATCCGTTCATCTTCCCTTTTGGGTTCGGACCTGTTCCCCACATTGATTCTTGTGGGGGATACCTGTGGAAGCGCTGGAGGGACGTGACAGGGTGGGCCACCTTTTGTTTTGTTTTTCCCCCCAACACCTATTGGGGGTTTGTTGTCCATGTAGGATATTGATACCTTTCCAGGCCAAAATTTGGGGACACCCTTGGCTCCCAGCTCTACTCCTGCTGGTGTATGCTCTCTCTAAATCAGAGGGGTAAGTAGTAACCGGTGACCCCCACCGAACGCATATATTATGGTCATCAGTGTATATAGTTGTTTGTGCCAAATAGCCACTTTGTGTTATAGCAAATCAAAATCCCTGTATTATACTGTGGTCTATTTATATCTCATATTACGTTTCAGAATCAAAGTTATACAGTGACTTTTCTCCCTGAGGAAGAAGTTTGTTACATAAACTCAAAATAACTTCGAAACATGTAGGAGAGGAAGCCGAATCTTCACCACCAGGACACTTGCTCCAATTGAGGGTTTGCTTGTTTCCACACTGTCATCTTTGTATCCACTTGGTTTCAATTTTAATTGTGTATATCATTATGGTTGTATATGGCAATCAAATTATTTGTCATGTGACGATTTTAACCTTGGTCTAATAATTTACATACTTTTTTGATACCCTTTTGTATACTCTATGGTATTGGGGGAATCCTGTGTTGCGGCAAATCCCTATGGGCCTTCTTTCTTGCAATTTGTGTATTTGGGGAGGCAGCACAGTGTTCCCAACTAATATAGTCTTGAGACATCTCTAGGACCCTACCCTTTCTATTTTTACTCACAGTATTGAAGACTAGTGTTGAGCGAACCCGGACTGTAACGTTCGGGTCCGTACCGAACTTTCGGGTGTCCGGGGCACGGACCTGGACCCGGAAATTTCAAAAATCGTTCGGGTTCGGTCCGGGGTTCTGCTATTTTACTCCACGTGTTGAGAAGCTGCAGGGCAGCCAATCAACAAGCGTTTCACTGGTTTGCCCTTAGAAGCCATCACATCCATGCCTACTAATGGCATGGCTGTGATTGGCCAGTGCATCATGTGACCCAGCCTCTTTATAAGCTGGAGTCACAGTGCTGCAGTCACATGCTCCTTGGGTTAGTGTAGGGAAAGGAAGCTGAAAGCTTGAGGGACAGATTTGAGACATTTTAAGACCTGATCCTGCATCCTGAGATAGATTACTTTACTACTGCTGTCTGTGCTGTTGCTCTGAGGACAGATAGCAGAAATTAGAGATTTCACATACCGCTGCTTTGAGTTGCAGATCAAGCTCTGCATAAAACAACGATCGCTACGATCGTGCTCAACGATCAGATTGTTGGGGGAATTTGAGATTTCAAATACCGCT
>BLSH010439656.1:5875-30185 GCA_018402905.1 Glandirana rugosa
CATTTTGCAGAACAGTGATATGGGTACTCCCGGCTTATTTATACTTTTTTGACACAGTTTGAAGATGATTTTAGAACAGTTCTATGGCCTCTAATGTTAATTAATACTTTTCAGACCCATTTTGAAGATGATCTCCATTTTTGCATTTTTTATGTTTTTATTTTTTTTTAAATATTTAAAGTTATTTCCCTGTCCCCATTTCTTTGTAGGTCACTTGTCTCACCCTTACCCACATGTCCTTCCTTTTGCAGACCTCTAGGACCTTCCAGGACTATTTTACAACATTTTTTGTACCTAAAAGTCCGGGTCTCCATTGATTTTAATGGGGTTCGGGGTCCGGGACAAAGTTCGGGTTCTGTCCGGACCCGAACCCGGACTTTGTCCCGAAGTTCGGCCGAACTAGCAGAACCCGGACTTCTAGAAGTTCGCTCAACTCTACCCCTAAGCCACCAAGTGGGGATCCAAAACGCTTCTAGAAGCATTCGTAAAGGTGCTTCCTAACACGACACCCCACACCCTTTCTGCAACACCAAGATGCCTGGTCGCATGGGCCCTGCCCTTCGATCAAAACGCTGTGGTATCCTCACCTACGGGCAACAGAGAGCTTTGACCAATCAACGGTAATGACCAATCCCAAGTGTCCTTAAGCATGTATCGAAGAGGCGGCAGTTAGAACGACCTTACACAGCATATGCTAAGCTCCTGTCTAGAGAAGCTGAAGATTGTCTACAAACGCTGACTGCACACCTTACTACAGTAAGCACTTTGGACGACCCTGCTCTTGAGAGACTTCGACTCAAAGATGCCAACTTCCCTTATTGACTGCCTGCCCAGCTTCCAAACTTTTCAGAAGCTTCTTGCAGTGTAGAGATCAGAATGTCCTCCGGTGGTCCAGGCCAGAGAGACTATCCAAGGTCTGGGAGACACAACTTAAGATGTGATGGGCGAAGCAGTATTCTGACTTGTCCACCTAGGGTGAGATTGGACTTGAGAGGAGGACCCTGCTCCATTCACAGTATTATTTTAATGCTGCAGAATGCCACGGTGATCACAAATGGTAGGACCGCAACCTACGGGTGTGGTGGAGCCCCATTCTAACTGTGATGTCGCTCCACTACTCCTCAAGAAGAGATTAACCTTATATTTAGAGACTGCTAGTTATGATGTGGTGGTTGACTAGTTAACCAATTTATGTGTGCTAAACGATGTTTTGACTCTGTGCTTTGACTTGGCGGCCCCCCCCTCGGTGGTACCCTCCGGAGGCACGCTGGCAGTTGCTGGGCGGTGACTTGGGGGGCGCGCTCGGGACAGGGGGGGCTGAAACAGTCTCTCAGCCGGCCCACCATCACTGGGAACCGTTAACGCGGGACCTGTGTGGGGGTCCGGGTCGGTCTGGGACATGGTGGAGTACCTCTCCGTCTTTGTTTAGGGGATGGAGACGTGCTCACCAACCCTGCCCAGACTTAAATGTACATGTTTTGGTTTGCTCGTTCATTGAGGTTGCTCCTTTAAGTACGGGGTAACAGGGGCATGCAGTCCTGGGTGACCATAGCTTGCTACTACCCCGGTGTTATCTCACTTTCCTGACTAGAGGTAACAGGTTTTCCTCAAACCTCCCGGCCACCCCAATCCCCTTTCCCTTCTTCCCAACAGGGGGAATAGCAGGACTGCTTCCCCCTCCGGTAATCAAATAGAGTCTAGTACTTCATTTCCTGACAGGGGTTTCCTTACTCTAGAGACCCCACCAGTTGCCCTCCCTGACCAGGGTCTCCAGAACCCCGGCCCCTGACCCTCAGTCGAGTGAAACCCCTATATCTCTCTGCACCTTGGCCAGATCTGGAGAGACCGTGCAATTAGGAACCTGTGACTAGGTCCCTCTATAGACGAAACTCCAGACTGCCTTATATTTGCTCTCAAGGTAAGCTGCTCTGACAGACAGAATCATGACGAATCCCCCTGCACAATCAGTCCCCCTTTCCTTGAAAATATGTTCACACAATATTAAAGGGCTAAACGTACCAGAGAAGAGAAGTAGTGTGCTGGCGGAGGCACACCGGATGCACGCCCTCTTCTTGCAGGAAACGCATTTCCAGGCTAACAAGATACCCCGTCTATATAATCATAGATTCCCCAGGGTGTACCACTCGGCATGTCAGGACTCCAAGACTAAGGGGGTTTCGATCCTGCTATCGAAGTCCTTTAACTTTACCGTCACGGACCAGCTACTTGACCCGGAAGGCAGATTTGCATTCTTGAAAGGTGAATGGAACAGCAAACCTTTAACGTTGGCAAACATATACTGCCCCAATGTCAAGCAAGTGGCTTTCCTCAGGGAGGCTTTACTGAAACTTACACTGTTTAAATCGGACTTACTAATACTAGGGGGTGATTTCAACACTCCATTAGACCCGCTGGTAGATACGTCTTTGGGCACTTCGGTAATGTCTTTCGCGGCTCTTAGAGAAATTAAACTCCAGTTGGCCTCTCTCACTTTGCACGGCACGTGGAGAACACTCCACCCGCGAGAGCGCGATTTTTCCTTTTACTCTGCGCCCCATCGGCGCTTCTCGAGATTAGACTATCTATTCATTCAGCAGGCAGACTTGCATTATCTCCAACAAGCCACGATTGAACCACAATTATTGTCAGACCACAATCCTATCACGGCCACTCTGGTATTCCCGACCACATGCACCTTCACGAAACTTTGGAAGCTGGACGCTTCCCTCCTAACGGACCTATGTAACTCGATACGCGTGAAACAAGAAATTGCTGAATTTTTCCAACTAAATAACACCCCCTCGGATCTCCCCGATGACCCAATGGGAAGCTCATAAGTGCGTCATTAGAGGCGTGCTTCTCTCCATGGCAGGGCAAAGGAAAAGGGAACACTTGGCGTTAATACATGACTTGACCTCTAAAATTTGTGCACTGGAGGCTAAACACAAACGCTCCCTGGGGGCTGACACCGCTCAGGAGCTGGCGGACACTAGTGCACTTCTGACTGACGAACTCTATAAAAAGGCGAGAAGAAGAATGACCCTCACACATCGCCTGTTCTACGAACAAGGCAATAAACCAGGCAGACTCCTAGCCAGTGCAACCCAGCAGCGTAAACTTGCCACCACAATTCATCACATAGTTGACTCCTCATCCAAAACACACACCAACAACGAGGCGATAGCCCAACAATTTCAAACCTATTATGGAAACGTATACAATTTACAAAGGAATAATCCCGACAAAGTAGAGGCCCCGCAACACTCGGACGCTAGTCAAGCCTTCCTACAGCAGTATAGCCCCACAGCCTTGTCAGCTGATGCAGCAAAAGCACTAGATTCGCCCCTGACTTCGGAGGAGCTTCTGGCAGCAATAAAAAGCACAAAACCAGGCAAAAGCCCAGGCCCAGATGGCTTCACAATGGCTTATTATAAAATATTTCATGATCTCCTGACTCCCCATTTCCTTAGAGTGTTTAATTCCCTAGATTCAACACCCTGTGAATCGCCGCGCCTCTTGGAAGCTTATATCACGGTTATCCCAAAAGATGAGAAGGACCCCGCTAATGTTACCAGCTATCGCCCAATATCCTTGCTTAATGCGGATGTTAAACTTTTTGCAAAAATATTGGCAACACGCTTATCCTCCCACATTCCAGCCTGGATAAACCTGGACCAAGTGGGGCTTGTCCCTGGGACAATACCATTAAAGCCTTGAACCTACACCATTGGCTCACCTCGCAAAAGCAGGAAGGCTTTTTCCTGTCGGTAGACGCAGAGAAGGCATTCAACAGAGTGTCCTGGGAATATATGAAGGCGGTACTGAGTTCTATCGGACTTGGGGCCCGCATGCTTGCGCTTATCATGTCACTATACGCGAATCCCAGCGCTAGAGTGAAAGTAAACGGACACCTGTCGGACGCCTTCTCCATCCGCAATGGTACCAGGCAGGGGTGCCCCCTTTCACCCCTACTATACATCCTCACGCTCGAACCCCTACTCCGCTGCATTAGAGCCAACCCAGACATAAAGGGGATACGGGTTCATGACCGGGAATATAAGATAGCGGCTTTTGCGGACGCCGTCCTGCTCTTGCTCTCCGCCCCATTAACGTCCCTACCCAACCTTCTTCAAACCTTTGAACATTTTAGAAAGATCTTGGACTTAAAACTTAATTATACCAAGTCATTTGCGCTAAATGTATCCCTGCCGTCAGCCTTAGCAGAGCAATGCCAAAACAACTTCCCATTTCGTTGGAAAAAAGACGCAATTACATACCTGGGCATTCAATTACCAACAAACTTGTCAGAACTCTATAGTAGGAACTTCTTAACAGAACTACAGGTCATTAAACAGGATATTCAAAAATGGGGAAAATCTCCCATCTCGTGGTTCGGAAGAGCATCTATTCTTAAAATGACGGTGCTCCCTCGCCTCCTATATAAACTTCAAACCATATCGGTGCGCCTCCCACCCGCCTTCTTCACCATGTATAAAGCGACGTGTAGGTCTTTCCTTTGGCACAATAAACCAGCAAGAATAGGCTGGCACAGACTGGTACTACCCAAATCCAAGGGGGGGATTGGTCTTCCTGACATCCAGTGTTACTACTGGGCAACACACCTAGCCCGAATTGTTGACTGGAAAGTCCATGCCAGGTGTAAAAGCTGGGTGTCACTGGAAGGACAGATGGCAGGCAGTGCCCTATGCTCGGCCCCATGGACGCAGGCGAGATCCCTTACCCGGACGACCTTGGAACACCCGACTATTGGACCTACTCTCCACACCTTTGACAAAATTTGCGCCATGCACTCGGTTTCGACACGTATCGGCCCGCTCACTCCCATCAGGGGAAATCCGGACTTTACTCCGGGTCTCTCCTCCAGCTTTCTCCAGGCAGAGTGGCCACAAAGGGAAATCCTAGTTAAGCAGGTTTGTTGTGGCATGCTGCTGACTATGCTTTTCCACATTTCGGCCCATGCTAACCCTGCCTTCTGAGGTGCTGGTGGTGCCACAGCTGCGTTGGCGACCTCTTCCTCCTCCTCTTCCTTCACCTTGTGCTTCCACTGAGCCCCCGGTGTCATTTGGGAATGCCCTCAGCAGAGCATCTACTAGTGTGCTCTTGTAGTCACGCATCTTCCAATCACGCTCCCCTTGTAACGGGGATCCAGCAGGGTGGCCACCCAGTAATCAGCACAAGTTACAATGTGGGCAACTCGGCTATCGTTGCGCAGGCACTGCAGCATGTAGTCGCTCATGTGTGCCAGGCTGCCCAGAGGCAAAGACAAGCTGTCCTCTGTGGGAGGTGTATCATCTATGTCCTCCGTCTCCTCCCAGCCATGCTCCAGTGATGCCCACGAGCTGCGTTGGGTGCCATGCTGCTGTGAACACGGTTCCTCCTCCTCTTCATCATCCTCATCCTCCTCATCCTCCAGAACTGTGCCCTGACTTAAAAAAAATTTACCTGGCCTATGCTGGTGCGGGAACCCACCCTCCAAGCCACTTGTGAATGACTGGCCTGATAACCGAGGAAATGACCCCTCTTCCTCCTCCCCTTCCTCCTGTGCCACATCCTCTTCCATTATCGCCCGAAGTGTTTTTTCAAGGAGACATAGAACTGGGATAGTAACGCTGAGAACAACGTCATCAGCACTGGCCATGTTGGTGGAGTACTTGAAACTCCGCAATATGGTACACAGGTCTCGCATGGAGGCCCACTCCTTGGTGGTGAAGTGGTGCTGTTCCACGGAGCGACTGACCCGTGCATGCTGCAGCTGAAACCAGTTGATCCAGGGTGAATCCGATTGCCTCTCGGGGAATCAGGAAGGAATTTTTTCCCCCGTTATAGCAAATTGGATCCATGCTTTGCTGGGGTTTTTTTGCCTTCCTCTGGATCAACTGTGGGTGAAGTATTGTATATGGGATTATTTGGTTGTATGTGTGTATGTGTATATGTATATATATATATATATGTATTTTTTTTTTTTTTTGGTTGAACTGGATGGACTTGTGTCTTTTTTCAACCTGACTAACTATGTAACTATGAAACTCCACTATTACCTGCTGCTGCTCGCACAATCTCTCCAGCATGTGCAAGGTGAAGTTCCACCTTGTGGGCACGTCGCATAGGAGGCGGTGAGTGGGAAGGCCAAAGTTCCGCTTCAGGGCAGACAGGCGAGCAGCAGCAGGGTGGGAACACCGAAAGCGCGCACAGACGGCCTGCACTTTCTGCAGCAGCTCTGACATATCCGGGTAGTTTTTTTAGAAATTTCTGCACCACCAAATTCAGCACATGCGCCAGGCAAGGGATGTGCGTCAAACCGGCAAGGCCCAGAGCTGCTATGAGATTTCGAACATTATCGCACACCACCAGGCCGGGCTTGAAGCTCAGTGGCAACAACCTCTCATCGGTCTGATTTCAATGCCCGTACACAGCTCCTGCGCAATGTGGGGTTTATCCCCCAAACATATCAGTTTTAAAACAGCCTGCTGTCATTTTCCCCTGGATGTGCTTAAGTTGGTGGTGAAGGTGAGGAGGTGGTAGAGGAGGAGGAAGCAGAGTAGGAGGAGGCAACACGGCCGTGATGACGCTCCTTTGACGAGCGAAACGCGTTGACGTCACTTCCGGGTCTGTCGTGGGCAATGACGTCACTTCCCACAGCGTGGTTGCCGGGTGGAACGCACGCCATACGAACTTTCGGGAAAGAGAACGTTTACCAGAGGCTTGTTTTTCAGATTGGTTTTGTAAGTAGATTTTACATTTGCGCAAATAAATGCTGTTTAGCAGTCTGCGCTATGGATTGTTTTTATTTCCTTTGAGTGCCTTGCAATTTGGATTTCCTATTGTGGTCCCGGTCGGATTGGATTATAAGCCCCCTTCAGCCTGTTTGACCCACTGACTGAAAAGCAGTGGGTCCATAGCATCTGGTGAGTGCGGGCAATATAGGGGGTCACCAGTCACGCTTCACCATACACTTGAATGTCTATGCTGAGCACTGAAGAGCACTTTATTTGGAGCACCGTTTTTTGCACCATATGAACTGTGTTGATTTTATAGTTTTCTTGGACTTTTTTGTTTGGGGTTGGCGCTGATATTTCCATCTCCATTGTCAAGCAGGTTTATGACCTGAGGTTCAGCAGCCCCCCCTCTTGAGGATTTATTATTTCTCCTTCAATATTAATTTGCACAGCAATGATTTATGCACTTACATTGTTTATACACTAATGTTATTTGCATATAGGTAGGCGCTCATATATATTGTGTATCACAGTTGGCACCTGTGTTTCATCATCATCAGAGACGTGCTGCGGTGGTGTTTCCATGTCCTCATCCTGAAACATAAGTGGTTGGGCATCGGTGCACTCAATGTCTTCCACTTCTGGGGCAGGGCTATGTGGATGGCCCTCGGAAAGCACACCAGCAGAGTCATCAAAAAGCATAAGAGACTGCTGCATGACTTGGGGCTCAGACTGCTTGGCTGATTTACAAGGGGCTGAGGTGAAAGACAGATGGCCATGGGGTTCACGTGCCAACTCTGAGCTTTCAGCAAGGGAGCGGGTGGGAGACAATGTGAAGGAACTGGAGGCATTGTCAGCCACCTAATCTACTATCGCCTGTACTTGTTCTAGCCTCACCATTCATTGAGCAGCATTCGGGCCTAACATATAACGTTGAAGGTTCTGTCGGCTACTCGCACCTGAGTAAGGTGTTTCACTTGTGCTTGTAGCTGGCACAGATCGACCACGTCCTCTCCTTGCAACAGGAGCTTCACCAACACCACCACCAGCAGCACCAGCAGCACCCTGACCACGACCACGTCCCTTATTTGACGATCTCCTCATTCTGGACGCTAATGTACTATTTTGCACAAATATATATTATTTTATAAATCGGCAATATAGACGCACTTTTTAATTTTGTGCAAGAAATGCACAGCAAGGTGCAAATGTACTAGGTAGCACTATTTTTTATTTTTTTTTAAACCAGCAATGTCGACGCACGTTTTAATTTTGTGCAAGAAATGCACAGCAAGGTGCAAATGTACTATGTAGCACTATTTATTATGCTTTTTTTTAAACCAGCAATGTAGATGCACTTTTTAATTTTGTACAAGAAATGCACAGCTAGGTGCAAATCTACTATGTAGCACTATTTTTATTTTTTTTTTAAACCAGCAATGTCGACGCACTTTTTAATTTTGTGCAAGAAATGCACTGCAAGGTGCAAATGTACTATGTAGCACTATTTATTATTCTTTTTTTTTAACCAGCAATGTAGACGCGCTTTTTATTTTTGTGTAAGAAATGCACCGCTGGCCGCAAATGTAGTATTTAGAATATTTTTCTTTCTGTTTAATGGTTTTTATTGATTATAACAAAGAATACAGATGAATCGGCATATTCAAAAGTCACATTGGCAGAAAACACAAGTCATGTAAAGGTAGTATATGAACAGGAAAAGTATAAGTTAACACCATGGGTGAAACAAAGGGCAAATCCCAAAACGGAGGCCTAAATTAAAGAAGGCAGATCCCAACCCCCAGTGCCACCCCAAGAGGGAACACACTGTGGACTGTGGGCTTTCAATCGTGCCCAAATAGGAGATGGGAATCCCCTCATAAAAAGACCATGACTCACCATAAGTTTAACCTGAGGCCTACAGACATGCTTAGTGTAGACTGATAATATGAAGAGTAGGCTATAATTATAGAGGATACAATTTATGGTGTGTCAGAGCATAATCCCCTCCCCTACTAAAGGGAAGAGTCCACTTGACCAACAGCCAACAATAACCAGCCTGCCAATGTGAAACAGACAACACTTACAACTAAAAGTGATAGAGAAGAGTAGAACGAAGAACCTAGAGAGCAAAGAAAGCCTGGAAGAGGGAAGAGAGAAGAGAAAAGGAAATAGGAGATAGAAGACACCAGGGAGATAAACAGGATGGCCGAAGTCATTAGTTCACTTTGGTAAGTTCAGGTAAGTTTTCCAAGGATCCCAAATTTGGTCGAATTTAGGAGAGGAGTCCAGGATTATATTCACAAGTTTTTTCTGCGTCATAATCCACAAGATTTTTTGTTTTGCTGCCGAGAAGGACACTGAGGGCCTTTTCCATGCTTTTGCAATGGCAATTTTAGCTCCCAGCAAAATAAAGTGGATAAGTCTAAAAAGGGATTTGAAAATGCCCTCAGGACTGCCTGTCCCGATATCCTAATCATGTGAAACACTCTGTTCCAGAATCCTCGGACCCGAGGGCATTCCCACCAGATGTGGATGAAGGAGCCCAGGTGTCCGCACCCTCTGAAACAATGGTCTGAAGAGTTTGGGTACATAGCAGCCAAGCGGGTTGGAACCAGATACCAACGCATAAAAACCTTCAGGCCAGCTTCTCGCAAAGCTATATTGACTATTCCCTTAAAGGATCTCCGAAACAGGGAACTCCACATGTCCGCCTTCCAACAAACATCTAGGTCCTTCTCCCATTTTAATGCATAAGAAGGTTTATCAGGGCTTTCCATCAGTGATGCATAGATTAAAGAAATTCCACCCCTTTGATCAAATAGGTCGGAGCACCACTTTCCGTAAGGAGTAACGCCCACGAAATTCTTTCTATTCTTCCACAGAGAGGACATGAAGTGAGATATTTGAAAGAAAGCAGAATTTTTCGGAGGGAGGCATACCTAGTTTGTTGATGCAGTGTGATAGGGAAATAGGGCCTGTGGGTGTAAGAAAATGACCTATACGGAATAAGCCTTTATTGGTCCACTATTGAAAAGCCTGGATATCAAGGCCCGGAGGAAATTGGTGGTTGTTAAATAGGTGGTCAAGGGGGCGCAAGTTCGAAATCAGGTGGGAGGATTTGAGGACTACATCGCATAAAGCTAATAAGTGGGAGAGAGTGGGTGCGAGGATTGGGGGTCTCAACCTACGTGGAGCCCCCACCAAGAAATCAATAGTGTTTGATGGAGTTGCCTGTCTCTCCATCTTTGGCCAATCTGGTTTTTCCCCCTTAGCATAAATGATTGAGAATTGGGATAGTTGGGCCGCTTGGAGGTATTTAAATAGGTGTGGGAGTCCAAGACCCCCTTGAGTGCATACTCTATACAAAGTGCTAGCCGGGCATCTATATCCCTTCCGCCCCCAAACTAAATGCAAAATTTGCTTTTGCAAACCTTGCAATTGTTGCTTCTTTAAAGGGATTGGGGGGGACCTAAAAAGTATAGAATTCTAGGAAGGAGGGTCATCTTGATTGAGTGGATTCTACCCAACCAGGAGAGGCCCTCTTGGTCCCATCTTGAGAGATCCTCCGAGAGGTTCTTAAATAATGGCGGGTAATTAACCTGATAAAGTTGATCAATACGGGCTGCTAGACTAACTCCCAAATACAGGAGTTGATCAGAATTCCAAATGAACTCGTGAAGATCCTTGAGACGGTGAATCTTAGGATCAGGTACCGAAATATTTAAAGCCGCAGATTTAGACTAGTTCACACAATGCCCAGAAGCCTCCCCAAAATCCCAGAGAAGCTTAATTACTAGGGGGCAGGAGGTGAGAGGACAAGTGATAAATAGGAGCAAATCATCCGCAAATAAAGCGCATTTGTGAACTTGGGGACTGCACTGGACACCCTTGATGGCTGGATTATCCCTGATGGCAATTGCCAAAGATTCCATTGCTTTAGCAAAAATTAAGGGAGAAAGGGGGCAACCCTGCCTGGTGCCCTTGGCAATATTAAAAGAGTCTGAGTAATAATTATGTAATTTCACTTTGGCACTAGGATTTGAATAAAGGGCTTTTAAGATCTGGAGAAATTTAGGTCCAAAACCCCACCTACTGAGTACTTTGAACAAATAGTTCCAGTCAACTGTGTCAAAAGCCTTTTGTAAATCCACCGAGAGAAGGTATCCTTCCTGGTGTTGCCCCCCCTCCCAACTTGAATTTTAAATAGAGATCACATCCACCGCTCTACGAATCTGGTCAGGGCCTTGCCTACCCGGGATAAATCCTATCTGATCCTTATTGGCATAAATACCTATGAACCTAGATAATCTGTTTGCCAGGATCTTGGTAAGAATTTTGAGGTCATTATTAATTAATGAAATAGGCCTGTAATTCCTGACATCTGAGTGATCCTTGCCGGGTTTGGGTATAACTGTTATAAAGGCTGAATTAGCTTCATTTTGCAACGTAGATCCCTTACCAAGAGGATTAAAACATTTTTCCAGGTAGGGGGCTATAGTTGGGCCAAATGTCTTATAGTAACCTGTGGAAAACCCATCTGGGCCAGGGGCAGACCCATTCTGAAGATTTTTAATTACCCCAAGAATTTCAGATTCAGTAACCAGTTGTTCAAGGGAATTTATGTGATCCTTATTAAGTTTAGGTAAAGAGATGTTATTAAGGAAAGAGGCGAGGGAATGTGGGGAGGCTGCGTTACCCGGGGCGTAAAGATTCGCATAAAAATTCTTGAATGTAGACATGATTCGTTGAGGGTTCTGAGACAGATCCCCGGATGAAACCCTTACTCGCGGAAACACGAAGGTCAGAAACCTGGGGGAGAGTCTGGCAGCCAATCTGGGGCCTATTTGGTCCTTTTGCATATAAAAATGGGCTTTAGACCATTGTATTTGTTTTTCGGCAGTGGCAGTCAGGGTTAAATTCAAGGCGACCCTACCCGCTTCAAGTTGCACCCTCGATTGGGGGGACGGTTTCTGCTTATGGGATCTAGAAAGGGCACAAAAGTCCCGCTCTAATTTCTCTAAGTCAATCCTCTTTTCCCTTCTACACTTTGCCGAAAGTTAAATAATTTTACCCCTGATTACCCCCTTATGGGCAGCCCAGAGGATAGCGGGGGAGACTTCTCCGTTGTCATTCAATTGAAAATATTCCTTGAGGTCTTTCTCTATAAGTGAGAAATGGACCGGGTTAGAGAGTATTGTTTCATTTAAGCGCCAATTGGGCCTCCCCTTTTGGCCAAGAACATCTTTGAGTTGTATTATAACCTGCGAATGGTCGGACAGGGGGGAATCCTTGATATGTGCTTTAGAGATCAGGGGAATATTATGGATCGGAACAAAGACATGGTCTATTCTTGCGAGGCTCTGGTGAGGGGCAGAGTAGTGCATGTAGTCCCTGACCCTTGGGTTAAGTTCTCTCCATATGTCCACTAGCCCTACCGTATGTAAAAGCTTGGCGAGTTTCAGACTATGTTTTGGGGGACGAAGTGGACGCGGACATCTTGACCCTGTTTTATCAATCATACTATACAAAGTCATATTCAAGTCGCCTCCTATTATCACCGACCCTTCAAGTTGAGATTAGATGAGGTTAAACATAGATTGAAAGAAGCCTACTTGGCCCTGATTTGGGGCGTAATATGAGACAAATGTAAACAAAGCGCCCCCAATGACCCCCTTCAGGAGGATAAACCTACCCTCCGGGTCCCTAATTTATTTTTGGGGCGAAAAGGCTACGTGCTTCGCTAGGAATACTCCCACCCCTCTAGTCTTATCTGCGGCGTTAGCTAAGAAGAATTGGGGAAACTTAGAATGGATGAACTCGGGATTATATTTACTGGGAAAATGGGTTTCTTGAAGTAAGAGGACATCAAAATGTTGGGAGTGTGCTAAATTAAAATATTTTTTCCTTTTAACCGGGGAATTAAGGCCCTAGACATTATGGGACGCAATTCTCAAGGTTCCTGGGTGGTTAGAAGGCACCGCCATGTTGCCAGGGTGTAAGTCTATGCATCTCTGAGGAAAGGCTTACCTGTGTCCAGAGGCTGCAGTACCCGAGGAGGGAAACGAACCACTGTAACTCGGTGAGGACCGGGAGTCCCTGGTGTCTAAGAAAAAAGGAGAAAGATAGGAGAGAAAAAGACCGGGAAGTTAATAGAGGATAACAATAGCATAAGAAACAGGAGGAGTCCAGCGGAGAACCACCGCCGAGCCCCTCGGTAGCCCAAGGCTGAGGGATTGGAATGAGACCCCTAATCTTGGGAAAAAACAGTAGCATGGCCGCCTATACGGTGGGAGTACATCTGTCCATTAGAGTACCCACAAGAGCATCTCAGAGACAGAGAGAGGCGCATGACATTCGCCCGGCCAAAATCCAGCCAATGAACAAACAAAGGGGGAGTGGTATCACCCCACGTATAAAACTTGAATAACTGCAAACAAATATATAAGATAAACATATATGGGACTACTTGCAAAACGGTCCTAAGGGCCATCCGAATCTGGGGAGAGGGGGCCGGGAGAAAGGGAACACTAGAAGACATAAAAAATTTTTTAAGACATAATCAAGACAGGGGAAAACACAGTGAGAGGTCCCAAAAGGAAAACAAAAGGTCCCCCACCCCTGGCAAGTCTTACTTTTGAAGGCAAAGGATAAACGGAAGGGAAATGGCCACCAGTATTTGATGGATGCCTTTGATAGCACTTCCAGCAGAGGTTTTAAAGATCTTCTTTTCTGGATAGTGGTGGGGGATAGATCCGCGAAAATGTGTATGGGGTGGCCCTGAATGGAGAGATTGGAAGAGTTTCTGGAGACCTTCATGATTTCCTCCTTTACCCTATAAAAGTGAGGTTTCACTACAATGTCTCTGGGTAAGCCATCAGAACGTGGTGGTTGGAGAGCTCTATGAACCCTGTCCAGCTCCAGGCGGTGGTCCTGGGTGCCCGGAAATGAGGTTTTGATAAACTCGGTTACCGCAGCCCGGACATCAGTGATGGACTCGGGGAGGCCCCTAATTCGGAAATGATAGCGTCTAGAGTGGTTTTCCAAATAATCTATTGTGGACAAAGCATTATCCAATTGGTCTTGTAGGTCTTGAATCCTGGCGGTATTTTTTTTTTTTTTGATCCGTTTTAATTTCAATGGTGTCAATTCGGATGCCCAAGTTTTGTAAGTCGGTTTGTAAGACAGACGTGATTTGGGATGCTGTTTGTGCTAGGCCTCTAGATAACATTTTGGAGAAGACCTCCATCATCATCTGAAAGTCTGGGGGGAGAGATGGAATGTGAGAATCCGGGGAGGCGGCCTGAGAGTGGCCGGATGTCTTGTCCTTAAGAGGAGTTGTTAACAATTCGTCCAATGTTCTCTCCAGGAGGGAAACTGTGGAAGCAGGCGACATTATTTGAGCAGAGGGAAGGGACCCCGGTGGGAGTCCTGGCAAGGGGAGGATCTGTGAACCCCCTGCAGACCCGGCCTCCATATCCTCTCCTCCATCCCCCTTGTTCTGATGAGACATAGAGGTATTATGGGGGGACTTTGATGCCGGGTTGTTGAACCCCGGTTGGCGGGAAAGATCCCTCCGAGCAGAGCCCGGCTGCATTCAGGAAAGTCTATAGAATGGAATAAAAAAGAAAAAAGAGGGGGGGAGATTCCCCCAATGGGATTAAAGCAGATTTATCAGTTGTTTGGACCCCCTTTAGACTCAGGGCTGATGGTCAAGGGGTTGAAAAATCGACTGTGTAGGGCCCTTTAAGAAAGCTGAAATAGGCCGCTGCAGATGGGCCTAGGATCCCAAATAGTGTAAAGTTGCAGACAATGTCCTCTTGAGAGCTTATTATTAAATACGACCCCAAGTTCCACAAATCTGAAAGAATTCTCTATGAATATAGGCTCAAGAATATGTCAAGCATGTAATGGTGGGGATGGATCACCCAGCCTATAGATGTAGGCCCAAGCCGCGGCCTTTCCTAAGCAGCAGGGACCGGGTGCAGATATCTATCCCAGTCTAGCGGCGAGGGGCCAGAGGGGTACTCATCAGCTTACAATCTCCTCAAATGGGTGGTCCACTAGGCTTCCCCGTCCACGAGCCGGGCGCCGGAGGCGTGTAGGCCTGAGCTGCGGCCTCACGTATACAGCCTCAGCCGGGCTCCGCGAGGATCCGTTCCCCAGCGGCCGACCGGTCCCCGAGCAGACTCATTCCGTAGGGCCCACTTCCCCAAGGGGGGAGAGGAGGAAACCTGGCCCCGGGATGAGCTGTGGATGGCTTCAAGGCCTAGGCGGTTCGGAGATCCGGGATCAGGCGTCCATCGCCGAATCTCCGCGCATGCGCACTCCCAAATATTTTTTTTTAAACCTGCAATGTAGAAGCACTTCTTATTTTTGTGCAAGAAATGCACCGCTGGCCGCAAATGTAGTATTTTGAATATTTTTTTTAAAACCAGCATTGTAGATGCACTTTTTATTTTTGTGCAAGAAATGCACCGCTGGCTGCAAATGTAGTATTTAGAATATATATATTTTTTAAACCAGCAATGTAGACACACTTTTTATTTTTGTGCAAGAAATGCACCGCTGGCCGCAAATGTAGTATTTAGAATATTGTTTTTTAAACCAGCAATGTAGACTCACTTTTTATTTTTGTGCAAGAAATGCACCGCTGGCTGCAAATGTAGTATTTAGAATATTTTTTTTTTTTAAACCAGCAATGTAGACGCACTTTTTTTTTTGTGCAAGAAATGCACCGCTGGCCGCAAATGTGGTATTTAGAATTTTTTTTTTTAAAACCAGCAATGTAGACGCACTTTTTATTTTTGTGCAAGAAATCCACTGCTGGCCGCAAATGTAGTATTTAGAATATTTTTCTTTTTTTAAACCAGCAATGTAGACGCACGTTTCAATTTTGTGCAAGAAATGCCCCGCTGGCCGCAAATGTAATATTTTGCACAAAAAAAAATAGCCCTGCAGCTATTCAACAGGCACGAAAAAGGCGCGAAAAAATACCCGAACCGCGAACCCGGACTTTTTCTCAAATGTCCGGGTTCGGGTCACGGACACCCTAAAGTCCGGTACGAACCCGAACTTTACGGTTCGGGTTCGCTCAACTCTAAATATAAGCTTTCACTCTTTGCAGACAACATTCTTCTAACCCTAACAGAACCACTTACTACCCTTCCATCGGTACATAAATTATTGTTGCAGTTTAGGTCCCTTTTGGGATATAAAATGAATGCCTCAAAAACTGAAGCCCTCCCCATTCACCTATCACTAGATCTTATAGAATCTCTGAAACAGACATACCCATATAGATGGTGTACCCACACTCTCAAATACCTTGGAGTATACCTCACACCTAGCTACCATACCCTATACAACGCTAATAATCGCCCCCTATTTCAGGAGATTCAAGCTATGTTAAAACAATAGGATAAGATCCAGTCTCTTGGTTGGGTAGGATAAACATACTGAAAATGTCTATTCTGCCGAAACTACTGTACCTCTTTGAGACCCTCCCAGTCCCTATCCCCCTTTCTCAATTGAAAGACATATATCAATGTTTTTTGAAATATATATGGCACAATAGGGTTCACAGGATTGCCAGATCTGTAATATTTTTCTCCACGCTCCCAGGGGGTCTTGGGGCTCCCGATATCATTAAATATTATTACTCCATAAATCTACAGTAGTCTCTTGGTCAAGTCAACCCCCCCAATCGGTGGACGGAGATAGAAACAGGAGCAATATACCCAGTCCATCCCTGTTCCCTGATCTGGTCCACACCCCCACAAGAGGATAAAATATTGAAGCGCATGTGTTTAGCATCTATGTTATTCTCTAAGCAGATCTGGCACACGGCAGCCAAAAATACTCACACCCCTTGCCATGCCCTCCCTTAACTAACATACTTTTAAACCCCATGATACCAGATAGCCTGTCTATCAGACACATGGCTCCATGGACTCAGGCAGCTCTTTTCCAACTTCGTCACTTAGTAAACCCGGTGACCCGTAGATTAATGTATTTTGAGGACATTAGAAATAAATATCCGGGGAGTGCACATGCGCAGGACCTCCGGCGAGGCGCTTTAGCCGGAAGCTCCGTACCGCTCCGGCCTATCTGCAGCCCAGCAGTCCGGATCAAGCCACCGTTCGGCCAGCACACCCTGCCCCAGGACACTGCAGCAGTGAGGGACAAAGGCATATGTCTGGATCGCAGTCCAGATGCAGATGCGAAGTTCAAAGGCAACTCCGCTTTGATCTTCTCCCCACGGAGGGGCCCAAGATGGCAGCCATGCCTGTTCCATGCGGTGCAGTGGAGGTCAGTACTGAGCGGTTGACTTCACCAGGAGGTACAGCACTGTCCAGTGAAGACCCTGCTACACCAGATGGTCTCCCAGCTGCCCTCATAACTTCCCCAACATCCACAGAATCGCTATTAAGGGGCATGGTAGCAGACTACCTAAACTCCCCTATTACTAAGACCCCTGGGAGTATTAAGGACTTCCAACAACAGGCCTCATCTCCGCATTGCAACATGACCTAGGCCAGCTCCTCAATAGATTCTCAGAGATGCTGTCAGCGGGTCTCATGAAGAACACTGAACAAGTAACATCCTCTATAAAAGCAGAGATCACAAGCTTGGGCACCCGCATTGATATCATAGAGCAAGCTGTGGATTAGACAGGGGCTAGAGTCATTCAGAACACTTCATGTATACAGACCCTCCAAGACCAACTCGATAATGCGCTCTCTAAAATAGATGAGCTGGAAAACAGAAGCAGACGTTACAACTTTCGCATCAGGGGTCTCCCTGAATCAATTCAAGATGTTCAGGGATCTGTGAAAGCCTTAATCAAAAATTTACTGCCGGATGCTTCAGAGCATAAATTGGAATTATACAGGGCTCATAGGGCCCTGCAGCCCCGCGCACTGATGGTCTCCCAAGGGACATAATTGTGAAGCCCCACTACTTCTTGATTAAAGAAGAAGTCATGAAGAAACCCAGAAGCACTGACAAGTTATCACTTTTAGGACACCAAATCCAAATATTTGCAGACATTTCACCCACCACTATTCAGAGACGCCTCTCACCGCTACTTTCCGCTCTGTCTCAGAAGAGGTCAAATATTGGCGGTCCTTTCTGTTCCGTCTGAATTTTTAGCATAACAACAAAACACTAGGCTTTTCAAGCTTACAAGAAGGTGAAAGAATCTTAGCCTAATTGGGGCTCATTACCCAAGAAGCGATGGAGCTATCAACTTCGGGGCAACAAAACCCCTCTAAACGCCCCCCGCCTGGTAGTCCAGCTGCTCCACTTTGGCACAAACAGAAGCCCAAGAGACAACGTGAGGCTAGGCACCCACCACGTTGAGGAACAAACCTCTTCTTAAGGTCATTCCTTGCACCTTTCCTACTGCTGTGAGGAGTGGGGGCTCCTGCCCCATAAAATCGGGCTTTTCTCCAGGAGCACCCAAAGAGATCCTCACCTGCTACCTAACTGACGGGAAGGGGGAGAGGACAACTCCTCTGAACAAACTGGGATCCCTTTATTTTGGCTTCTGACTTGTGTCCCTATGTTGCACTTGCCCCTTCCCGGTTCGGTACTTACAGACAACCCATGGAACTCTCTGGTTGTTCAAAGACATTTTATTGAGATTTTTCCAATCAAAACAGAAATAATGCATAGATTAACAGCAATATTGTCAGCAAGATACCTTGAGAGATATGACATAAAATTTAACATGAAGTTTAACTACAGAGAATACTTGCAAAAGCTGGGTGTATAAGGGTGGGCGGGGGGGAGGGGAACAGGAACGGGGGTAGAACGGGGGGGGAGCTGTCCAGATGTCCATAGTATAGCAGTACAGTTGCCAGGTCAGGTGTACATATCCAGGAAATTGGAGGGGGGTTAGGGTGAACATCAAGAATGCTGAGATTGTTAAATGTCTTAGGTGGGATTATCCATCCAGAGACCAGGGAAGAGAAGTGGGGCCAACCAGGAAGGCTTATGTAGTAGAAGCATGCATTGGAGGGGGGCCAGAGGCTTAATATGGGCTAGTTACACTTGTATTGGAGGGGTTATCATCAAGTTTGTGTCTTGGGGACAGAGGGTCTGTGAAGTCTTCAGGGGGGAGATATGCAATGTACACGCCCCATTTATGATAGAAGCATTTTGAAGTGCGTTGATCCGAGGGGGGCTATTCAGATTGGGACAACCCGAAGTCGAGACTCTCTTTTTTCAAAAGAGGCAATAGTTCCTGTAAGATTGATTTAATTGTGGGGGGATTGGGAGAGACCCAATGTCTGAGGATGGCTCTCCTGGCGATCAAGTATAAGATAAACAGCCACGGTAGGTTATCCTGGATCGTCTTGAGGTGAGGGCTGCGAGGAAGTTCCATGAATGATTGGTGCAATCCAAATAGAAGTAACTACAGATCTCCGTGGGGTTGTAGTCCCGTTCCTGATGCTGCCAACTGTTCGGCTTGCCTCCAGAAGTGTGTAATGCGGGGACATGACCAGAGCCTGTGTAAAAGCGAGGGTCGGCATTCAGTGCACCTTGGGCAAGTTTGTTTGGTGATATCTTTAATGCTTTTCTGATAGGGAGCATATGCTCGGTGCATGATTTTAAATTGTTGCTCTCGCCAGAACTCGTTGGTAACAAATGCCCTGGTCAAGTTGTAACCCCTAAGTATGTGGGTGGTAGCATCTGCAAGGCCCAAGTCTTTATTCCAGTCAGCTAGTAGACTGCCCTTTAGAGGTTTGGCAGATGCGGACGAGAGCGGTTTGTATAGGTGTGAGATTTTGTAGGTTTGCAACTCTGCGTATGCATCCGTTAGAGAAGGCCTGAAACGCTCTGATTTTTGTGGACATAGCTTGGTTACGAAGCTGATCGCTTGACAGGCAAAAAGGTGGTGATGGGGGGCAGGTTAAATTTGTTTGCTAAACTTGCAAAAGGGATCGGAGAGCCTGTCGTGGTGTCAAACAGCTGGGAAAAGTGATGTGTTCACTATTTGCACTTTATTAGTACTTTGCACAGGTTTTGCCTTACCATGTAGGTGCTCACTTTGTTAGTGTTTACAACATTAGTATATCCAGCTGGAGTATTATTCATTTGGATTGGTTTTGGTGATGTAAGCGCAGTTCTTTTTTTCTGCAGTTTATATAAGTTTACATTTAATGTATCATACCAGAGGCTACACATCACTGTTTATTAGCACATTATTTCCTTTGCGCAGTAATATTTTCTCTCAGATCTTTTCATAACTTGCGCGAAGGGGCGAGCATACATGGTCGAAATTAAGTGTAAGATCTGGCCCGTGAAGCCAAACCTCAGGATGACCAGGAGCAACCAGTGGAAGCTCACATTGTCGATTTTTCGGTGTCTAGCGTGACTATCGCATTCTCCGAGGCCGACCCAGTCCCTGAGAGCTCCAGGACCACTAGGACCTTTCTAATATTTGAAATTGCTGAACAACCTTGCGTGAAACCTGCTTGGGCGGGGTGGATAATAGTAGGCATTATGGTTGCCAATCTACGTGCCATAATTTTTGAGAGCAGCTTTGAGTCCAAATTTAATAGAGAGATTGGACGATATGACCCAGGCTCCGTGGGGTTTTTATCTTTTTTGGGGATAAGTTTGATATACGTCTGGTATCCGGAGGGGAGGTACGGGGCACCGTTCTGTATGGGTTGAAAAACTGTGGCAAGTGTGGGTGAGAGAGTGTTGGCGGTCAGCTTATAGAATTCTGACGTGAAACCGTCTGGGCCTGGGGCTTTGCCGGGGGACAGAGATTTTATTGCCTGTGTAATTTCTTCTGGGGTGATTTGAGCATTCAGACTGGCTAGTTGAAATGGGGTTAGTGAGGGAAGAGCTATTTGGTCAAGAAACTGTAAAGCTGTTGGTTCGTCAATAGGGTCAGGGCCACAGAGGGAAGCATAAAATTGTTCTAAGACTTTATTTATCCCTTTAGGAGATGTGATAAGATTTCCACTGACATCTTTCAATGCAGCTATATGTGGGGGGGGGGGGGTGTGGCATAGTCATGCCAACAGCTTTCCAGGCTTATTTCCACATTTGTGGAAGTAGAGATCTGATATGGAACATTGCAACTTTTCCTGTTCCTCCTACCACATGTCAAACAAAGATTTAGCTTTGCCCCAGGTCTCCCTATTTTTGGGAGAGTTTAAGTGGTTTAGCTTCGCCTGGGCGTCCTGCAGAGTGGAGCTCGCCGTGGCATATTCCCGCTTTATTTTCCCTCGAATGACTGCCTTTCCCGCTTCCCAATGTAGGTTAGGATTAGAAGCGTGAATTGCATTTGTGTCTAAGTACTCTGACCAAGTGTCTTGGAGAATCCTATTAAGAGTTTGGTTATGATGAGCTAAATAGGAAGGGAGGCGCCAAATTTTCACTGGGCTTGAGTTGACCAGGCCTGGGACTTCTATCAATATAGGAGCATGGTCAGAGATGGCAATGTCCAGAATAAGAGGGGAGGCTGTATATTCGGCGAATTCGGGGTTGGCCAAAATGTAATCAATTCTGGACAGGGAGTTGTGTGGGGAGGAGAAGAAGGTGAATTCCCTGCCTGTTGGGTTGGCATGTCTCCACATATCTATTAGGTTTAGGCTTTCTACAAAGGTGGCCATAGGGGTCTCGGGGGGCGGCCACTGTCGTGGGTGTCTACTACTAGATTTGTCCTCTAGAGGGTTTATCACCTGGTTGAAATCTCCTCCGAGCAGAAGAGGGAGGTGAATGTAGGGGGCAAAGGTGGATGCAAGAAGTTGGAAAAATTGTTTAGTGGGCGCATTGGGAGCATAGACATTGCACAGGATCCATTCCCGTGTGCCTGTCTTCAGCTTGGCTACAAAGATTCGACCATCTTGGTCTGTGTGTATCGGGGTTACTTCACAGGGGAGAGACTTATTAACTAGAAGCAGGGTTCCCGCCTTACCCCTGCTAGCAGACAAACCCATTACTTGTCTGAGGAGGATTGCTATTTCAGTGTGTAAGCTTTTTAAGTGCCTGAGGACTGCCATTCACTTCTGGAGGGAACACAGGCCTTTAACATTCCAGGGGACCACTTTCATGTTATGGGTTTATGGAAAAAATATGTAAAGAGAGGAAATATGTGGCTTAGATACGTGAAGTTGCCTCGAGCACCTATTAATGGGGGTTGGCTCCCTGTTAGTAAACAAGTGCCTGGAAATGTCTTGCATCTTGGATCTGGACTAATACAAGGGGAAGGGAGGTCGACCCAACAGGGTTCTGGAGAACAAGAGGGTGAGATACACATTTTTGGAAGTCCATACTCCTTTTTTTTCCTCATGTGACCTTGCCGCCTGTAACAGCGTTACCAGGGAGGTAGAGAATCCTGCCCGCTATGCGGAATAGTATTGTGCTTCTGCAGGGCGCACGTCTTGGAGGATAGAGGGCAGTATCAAAAATCATGTCTAACGTGTGGGTATTCTCCTTGCGGTAAGGATGAGGCAGGACGGGGGTCCAGCAAACATCGGAAGGTTATGCTACAATGTGCAACCTTGAGTACAGTATACAGTCTTGAATACAGACATCAACCATGTTAACCGAAAATAAAACATAGGGCAATCCCAGCACCTTAAATAGGGCCTAGGAGCTGATAAAGGTAGATTGACAGAGTATAGGCTGTTCCTTTGTACGCATTATATAGGTTTCCCTTATAGAGGGTTAGCATCGACATCGGACGCAGGGGAGATTGTCAGGTGTGGGAGGAAGACGCGAACTGGAAGGAGATAGTCTATTCACCAACCTTGGAGCCTAGATAGGCTGGTTATTCCAAACCTGTGATCTTAGATCAATGGAGCCTCTTTGGAGGGTCTTTCCTGGGACTACGTTGATCCCGGGGCAGCGAAGACTGTGGTGGATGAGTGGCCTCGGTTGTATCCATTGGGATGTGAAGGTAAGCTTGTAGGTAGTGGGAGGCTTCGTCAGGGTGAGTGAAAGACTTCTGGTCGCCCTGTTGACTTGTGAAATGGAGGGTCACAGGATATCCCAACGAGAACTTGATTCCCTTCTGATAGAGTGCTTGGCATATTGGCTGAAAGGCCTTCCTTCTGCGTGAGACTTCCTGTAAGTAGTCCACAAAGACTAAAAGTTTATGGCCATCTATCTGGAGCGCTTTGGAGTTGCGGTAAGATCTCAAGATTTGTGACTTGTCCATGTAGTTCAGGTATCGGACTATGATGGGCTGAGGCGTGCGTCTATCATTAGATGGAATACCAAGGCGGTGGGCCCTTTCCACTACACAGGAAGATGCCATTCCTAGTGTGCTGGGGATTCGTTTGCTGCAAAGATCATATAAAGAGTCGGCATTATATGACTCCGGTAGGCCGACAATCCTCAGATTATTGCGTCTCGAACAATTTTCGAGGTCATCTGTTGTTCAAAGGAGCGGATATTTTGCAGTTCGTCTTCTACGTCAGACGCGCGGAGCTCTAGGTCTGTCAGTTTGGTGTGGTCCCCCAATTCCTTACGCAGTTGGGCTATTCCATTCGCCATGGCGTTATCCACAGCCGCTGTAATCGTGGGCAGTATCAAGGCTGCAACTGCCTGGGCCAGGCCAGGCCAGGCGTATTGGTCTTCTACGATCGATGGTGTAGAAACAGATTTTTCCTCGCAGAAAGATCGTTTGTTGCAATAGCCGCGGTTGGGACACCATCGAAGGAGGTGTTCGGAGGTGCGGCCGCCATATTGGCCTTGTGCTTCGCCGAAGGGGCTGGGTCCGAGAGCGGAGCTGTGTCGGTCTGCTGGGGTCCATGCAGGATACACCTATCCATGCCTGGTTGCTTCCTGAGTGAGCCGCCCCGGAAGTGAGGATAGGGGATCGATGCGGGCGGTATGTTGGCCGATTTTGAAGCTGGTTAGCCCGGAGCCACTGCCTCACTCATCCACACATGAAGGCGCCAGAACCAGAAGTCTCCTCTGGTTGTTTAGGGACAGGACACAGGCGAATAGTGTTGAGCGAACCCGGACTGTAACGTTCGGGTCCGTACCGAACTTTTGGGTGCCCGTGGCACGGACCCGGACATTTCAAAAATCGTTCGGGTTCGGTCCGGGGTTCTGCTATTTTACTCCACGTGTTGAGAAGCTGCAGGGCAGCCAATCAACAAGCGACCGACACTACCGAAGATTCCCGTTTGGTCACTTTGCGAACAACTAACCGACGGGACGTCGAAGAGTTGTGCACCTCATTTTATCGTCTTGGGGCCTGGCTTGGGCTTGCTAAAAACTTTACAGGCCCAGGCACGGTGCCCGTGGGTTTTCAAGCCATGCCTGGGCTTGCAATGTCAGGCCCAAGCGAGTTGTGATAAGCGGACACAGGACAGGGATTTGTTGGTCTCCTCTGAAGACCAAGACCGCGGAAGTACACACCTACTCACTCCGTCACCGAGGCCCGATTGGTCGAAGTTTTAGCCGGTTGTATGGCGGGCGTAGCTAGGGGATAGGAGTGAAGGCCCCGCCGAGTGAGTCCTTCGTTGGTCCGTACCTATCCACATAGGACGTACCTGGGGTCGTCTGGCTGTGTCGAGGCGAGAGCCTGGGTCGTC
>BLSH010439656.1:33541-45084 GCA_018402905.1 Glandirana rugosa
CTTGCCCTAGTTTGAAGATGATTTTAGAACAGTTATATGGCTTCTACCGTTAATTAATACTTTTCAGACACAGTTTGAAGATGATCCACATTCACCTCCATTTTTGCTTTTTTTATGTTTTTATTTTTTTTAAAATATTTAAAGTTATTTCCCTGTCCCCATTTTTTTGTAGGGCACTTGCCCTACCCTTACCCCCATTTTACTTCCTTTTGCAGCGCTCTAGGGCTTTCCAGGACTTTGTTACAGCCATTTTTGTGCCTAAAAGTTCGGGTCCCCATTGATTTCAATGGGGTTCGTTGTCCGTGCGATCGTTCGGGTTCCGTCCGGACCCGGACCCGGACTTTGTCCCGAAGTTCGGACGGACCAGCAGAACCCGAACTTCCAGAGGTTCGCTCAACTCTACAGGCGAATCTTTGAGGCCCTAGGAAAGGCAGGTCACCCCAGAACAAGTTACCAACCCCCAGGTTCTGGAGTGGTGATTTGACTCAACTTTGAACTTACACTACAAAACTTGGGTTATTCTCTTTGTTCAATCCCCCTTCCCTATCTACGGTGTCTCTCCCCCTACCACCCCCACCAATATTCATCTCCCTTAGTCCGGGGAGTTAATTTACCAAAACTGCCCTTTTGCTAGAGGATAGCAGCACACCTTTTACCTTCCTTAAAGGACTGCACAGCCTAGTTTGTGACAAAGCTTCTGGGACCAACAAGTCCTTGAATCCGGATCTATAGTAGCAGCTGCTCAGGCACAGGCCGCCTGAAACGTAAATACTTTTTTCTTCGTTATATATAGTTTGACATACTGCTCTCAGTTATGTCCCTGGGGACATCCTCCTCAATGGTTAATTGTTATTTCTTGCATATGTTCATGTCCAAGCCGTAGTTTGCTTTGAGTGGTCTGTCGGGCCCTAAGGCCAGAGCAGAACTACATGCTCCTCCCCCCGCTGAGTACCGGAGAATGTTTTTCTCGATATTTGAGGGGAGTACAACCCAAGTTAGGGTAGTTATTTTATTTACCCCCCTGTATAGGGGGAATGAGTAGGGTTGGCTGGTGCCGACCTTGCTCCCAGGACTTCCTGGTCCTGGATGGGTCAGGAACTCCTCTTAATTTAGGTTATGTTATGTTTTATTCTCAACTTCGATTTATCACACTTTCCTGAGTTTTCTCTTGCTAACTTCGATCTGTATTCTACTTTTCCAGTTGTCAGAGTGGATCGGCGGGCCTTACTGGCAGAGTTCACAGATTTCTCCAGCTCCCATTTGGCATTCCTCGGTCTCCCCCCATGCTTGCAGGGTAAGTCATCTGGTTTTAGCTATACAAACCCCCTCTCATGTCCATGGCTGCCACACGCCAACCCAAACCTTTCAAAAAGGTAGCATCCCATAACACTCAATGCCTCAATTCTCCTGTTAAAAGGAGGAAAGCATTTCAGCATTATCACTCACTGGGCATAGGGGTGGTCTTGATCCAGGAAACTCACCTTCCGATTACTTATAACCCCTCATTTTTGCACAATAAGTTCCCGCCTTTTATATGGCAAATGCGGATTGCAAAAAAAGGGGGGTCGCCGTTCTTTTCTCTAAAAACTTGCCTTTTACCCACTCGCTCATGGTTAGGGACAAAGAGGGACTTTACATCTTAGTGAAAGGACGAGTAAATGGGGATGTTTACACATTCATCTCATACTATGCCCCCAACCGGGACCAAGCATCTTTTTTCTCAAAATTAGTCAAAAAATTAGCTCCGCATCTAGAGGGGATGGTTATCATGGGGGATGATTCAAATACGGCATTTGACAACCTGCTAGACAAATCGGTAGATAATAAACTACGCCCGAAAAAAAACCCTAGACAGAGCACCAAAGTGGCACATATATTAAACTCTTTAGGTCTTATAGACACTTGGAGATAGCTAAACCCTCGTTCTAAAGATTACACCTACTTTTTGGCCCCACATGGCACCTATCCACCGTGTTATAAAGGCCTCAATCCTTGACATAGCATGGTCCTACCACTCAATGGTACTAGTTTCCTTTAGCTGCTCCCCGACTATGCGGAGACCACAAATGTGGAGACTCAATGAATCACTTCTAAGCGATCTCTTCAGGGTTACAATGCTTGATAATGACCTGAAAGAATATTTCACATTTAATGATAAAGCAGACATTTCACCTGGGTCCCTGTGGGAGGGGCACAAAGCGGTCCTGAGAGGTAGGTTTATTCAGATAGGCTCACAACTGAAAAAAGGGCGCCTATTAGAAATAACCTGACTAGAGAGGGAATTTCGGCAATTAAGCAAAGCTCACAAATGACATCCCACAGAGAAACCCTTACTAACCTTGACAAAATCCAACTAGAACTTAACCTGCAGTTAACTACTACAGCAGAGAAACATGTCAGGTGGTAACTAGGGAAGCTATATTGTATCAAAGATCAAGTAGGGCCCAATCTCGCATCAAAACTAACCCCTATATATAAAGCTTCAGCCATTCCAAAAATCAAATCATGGGAGGGTAATATTACCCAAAATCCCAAGAAAATCCTTGAAACATTTGAAAAATTCTACCCTAAACTATATTCTACAGATCTAATAGATATTACCCCACAACTTGAGGCTCTCTTGGGGGATATTCCCCTTCTGAAGCTTAGTAATCACCACCAGTCTGTCTTGGAGGAGCCAGTTACGGAGAATGACATTTTGCAAGTTATCAAAGATCTCAGAACGGGCTCCACACCTGGACCAGAAGGGTTTTCTAACCTGTATTATAAAAAATTTGGCCCCACAGTAGTGCCCTTCATGGCCACATACATAAACTCTCTGAGAAATGGTCAAGGCCTGGACCCTGCCTCCAACATGGCATTCATATCAGTGATCCCAAAGCCTAACAAGGATGAAGTAGGTAACTACAGACCTATATCCTTGATAAATAGGGATATTAAAATTATGACCAAAATCTACACCAACCGCTTGGCATCGTTCATAAATAGGTACATTGATAAAGACCAAGTAGGCTTTATCCCGGGGAGGCAGGGCCCGGACCAGGTCAGAAAGGCTAGAGATTTAATTTCTCTAATGAACTCAGGCTGGGGGAGGGACGATCCACAAGAGGGTCTTATCATCTCAATCAGTCTTCACAAAGCATTTGATACGGTATCCTGGCAATACCTTTTCACGCTACTGAGAAGGTGGAGATTCTGGCCAAAGTTTTTAGGAGTCCTGGAAGCCTTGTATTCTCAACCATCGGCAAAATTAAAGTTTCAGGGGCATCTTTTGGAGCCTATGCCGATAAGGAGGGGTACGCGGCAAGGATGCCCACTCTCCACATTGCTATTTACAGTAGCGATAGAAACTCTGGCCATAGCAATTAGGGAGAATCCGGACATACAGGGCGTGAGATGCGGTCACAAAACACACAAATGCGCACTATTTGCCGATGATCTCCTCCTTTTCATTACAGCCCCCCCAGATCTCGACCCCCAACCTTCTCAAGCTCTTAGCAGAATTCGGACAAATATCAGGTTTAAAGATTAACATGTCCAAATCCGTGGCGATGAACGTACCCCCTCCATATTAGGCAACCTCGAGAGTCATTTCCCTTTCACTTGGGAAGAAAATCCTATTCCATACCTAGGTGTTAACATTCCTCCCTCAATTGACCAAATATACAACGTAAACTTCCCTCCTCTCTTTAGAAAACGAACACAAGACCTCTCTCACTGGTCAGAACCTCTCTTGGATAGGTAGAATACTGTACATGAAGTGAAGATGACCCTACTTCCCCGGATTTTATACTATTTTCAGGTTCTTCCTATCAACTTATCGAAAAGTAAATTGACGAACATGCAAACAGCAATTTTACAATTTATTTGGGGGAAAAAAGGCAATTGACTCACTAACAGTACTCTCTTCAGACCCAAGAAGAAAGGTGGCCTGGGGGTACCAAACCTTTGGTGGTACTACCAGGCGGCACAGCTTGCCCAAATCTCTATCATACATTCAATAGGCGAGAAACCAGACTGGACATCAATTGAGAGACAAGCCACTCCGGGGCACACTCTAGACTACCTTCTCTGGTGTAATCCTGGATCCAGACCACCCATACTAGCCCCTGCACTATCCCACTCTATGGCCTCATGTGATAAACTTTGCAAAGGCCCTAATTTCACCTTGGCTCCCGTTAGCTCATATTTTCCACAACCCCAGATTTCCTCCAGGGGAAGATGTGAAAGCTTTCCTTTGGTGGGTAAATAAGGGGCTCTATAGAATTGGCCATTTCTTCAATGTGGCTGGCCCCTTAACCCTCAGACATTGCAGAAATACCCTGGAGATGCCCCCTTCGGAGGAATTCAGATTCCTTCAACTTTCACATTTCTTACACTCCTTACAGCCTGACAAACAAGACCCTCCTACAGTTACCCCTTTTGAGCAATGGTACTTGAAGCTATCAGACATGGGGGGCATATCTCTCATTTATGCTGCGTTAGTGGAACCACAGGGGAAGGCCAAATATATGTTAAGGTGGGAAGGAGACCTGGACTTCAACTGGGACCTGGACACATGGCATGACTGCTTTTCGGGAGCGTTCAAAGGGATCTACAACATATCTTTAGTGGAAGCCAACGTGAAGGTAATAACCAGATGGTATCTTTAGCCTGCACACCTGACAAAAATGTATGTATCACCCCCCCCCCCGTACTTCAGGGAATGCGGCCACACGGGGACGCTGCTTCATACCCTCTGGGAATGGCCATGTATTAGGGGATTTTGGAATCATATTTTTCAGCTCATAAGAAAGATTACAGGAATTCAGGTTAAACAGGAACCAGTGATAGCTCTCCTCAATCAGAAAACCCCCCACATCCGCCAAAGCACACAATCACAGATTGGCTTGATCTTAGTAGGAGCTAAAATAACGATCGCCAAGGCATGGAAAAAACAATCAGTCTACACGAGACAGTCCATAAGGAAAATTTACAGGATAATGCTTCAGGAGAAAACTTATCATTCTCTAAAGGACTCAATTAAACATTTTGAAACAATCTGGGAACCTTGGGCCTCCCATGTAGGCATATCCCTTTAAATGCCTGGAACGCTACATCCTGGCCAGCATAGCCCAATTAACTACAATTAGTACCTCTCCACTCTGACATCTTTCCTGTATACCTATTACTCTGCTCTGCCTTTACTCTCTTCACTCCCCCCCCCCTCATTTCTTTTGCTGCACCCATCTCATCACTGCTCTATCCTCCTTCCTCAGCACTTTGGAATCCTAGATTGACCTAGTATGTCAATAGTCTATCATAGCTCAGTGAACTTGAATCTCTTAAATATTGTTCCTTCGATACCCTGTTCAGGCTCACCAAGCAGGGTGACACAAGAGAGATGGTCAGTTTTCAAGGCTCAGGCTGGAAACTTAGAACGATAAGGGTACAAAGTTTTGTGGTTTATTCGCTCTGACCATCTCTAGATAACCTCCTGTTAGCACAAATAATTGCCATGCATGGATAGATAATCCCCGCTACGCTCTGGCTCTCCTCCTCGGTCCCCTGCATTGGGGTCCGGGGATGCGAGTGGGCAGCTTCGGGAGAGGGGTGGGTTTGGGGGGGATTCCCTACACTAGTCCACAGTATGTTCCCATTAGGGGTGGCTGGTGGGGGGAGCTCCTCTCGACTCACACTACCTCTTAAATTTAAGCCCGTATCTTTAATGTCTCTGGCTAACATGGCTAGCTTATCTTTATCAGAGGAGGTGGGTTATGGTTTTGCTTGTTGTTATATAACATGTCAGAAGCACTTTGAAACATAAGCAGTAAATACCAGATTAATTCTGTATTTTTGTAGTAGTCACATTAGGCAATTAAGTGCTGTAAGACTATACGGTTTATTTTAACATATTCACAGAGTGTAAATCTGTAGATTCCCCGAGAGGGACAAGGATGTATCTATGTACCTGTTTATTATGTGTCTTTCAATAAAAATATTGAAATATAAAAAAAAAAAAAGAAAGAAATGTCCGATCCCTATAAACCTACATTGTTCATACCTTCATATTAAACACTTCTTTGCATCGCTTTCTCCGACCCTAACATTGGATAAACCAAACCAGTTTGAATTAACGTGTGCACAGAGACCTTACCAACAACATCTAATCTCTACCATATATCAACAACTATATGGGTCAACCCCTCTTTCTGTGGAGTCCCATACATATATGAAAAAATGGACAGGGATCTTACAGAAACCAATCCCTCTTCCTGTCTGGAAACAAATATGTACTTCCACCTTTAGCGCCTCTAGATGTGTGACACAGAAAGAGACAGCAATTAAGATACTAATGTTCTGGTACAGGACCCCAGATATACTACATAGCCATAGCCCAACCTCACCCCCCCTTTGTTGGAGATGTGGTTCATCAACAGGGACCCTCTATGATAACTTTTGGCAGTGCTCCCAGATACAGCCATTTTGGTCAGATGTGATGTCTGTGCTCCAGTCCCTAAGTGACCTACCCATCCCACTAGACCCCGTGCACTACCTTCTTGGCCTCTCCTTTCCAGGCCTCAAGAAGTACACAAAACGGTTGCTCTCTTACATACTGTTAGCTGCACGAAGGACCATCCCAATGTTATGGCTCTCAAAAGATTCACCATCCCTATCTATGCTTCAAAAAACTATTTTAGATATCAGAAAAATAGAATACCTTACAGCATTAGCTACAGAAACCACCTACCAGTTTAACAAAATTTGGGAAATTTGGGATATTCCAAGTACGGAAGGCTCCCTATATCCTCCTAAGATAAACGTATGGTTTTTACTATACTGATAGACCCCCTGAGGACAATTATTATTATTAAGGCTACAGTTTCTTTGCTATTTCCATTCTCTGAACTTTTATGTAATGATATATATATATGTTTGGCCTGTATTGTTAGTCATGTTTAGACTGACTTTCTCTTTGTCATACTAGATATGATTCTAACCACTTGTGTAATGTTCTGCTACAATGAAAACTGAAAAGAAAAACTGTTTGTTCATTTATTTTCTGCTCTTTCTTTTGCTCTTCAATAAAAATACAATCATGAAAAAAAAAAAAAATATATATATATATATATATATATACCGTATATACTCGGGTATAAGTCAAGTTTTTCAGCACATTTTTTGTGCTGAAAAAGACCCCCCTCGACTTATACCCGAGTCAGTGTCTGTGGGTGATCAGTAGTTTCACATTAAACAGAGCCGTGCTGCTTCTAAGAGCCGTTCTGTGCTTGTAAGTGTGATTAAACACATTGGAATGTAGAGAATGCTGAGAGAGGTGTCAGATTCTCAGCTTGATGTCGGGAGGTGGGCGGGACAAGCTGATGTTAGCAGTTCAGTCCCGCCCACCTCCTGATCTCCGTGAAGAGCTGCAGCTCTCTCTCAGCATTCTCTGCATTCCAATGTGTTTAGTCACACTTACAAGCACAGAATGGCTCTTAGAAGCAGCACAGCTCTGTTTAATGTGAAACCAAACTACCTTACTCATCCCTTATGTGTTCTGGCTACAGTCTCTGTGTCCTGGCTAAAATCCCTGTGTCCTGGCATTAATATCCCTGTGTCCTGGCATTAATATGCATTAATATCCCTGTGTCCTGGCATTAATATCCCTGTGTCCTGGCATTAATATGCCTGTGTCCTGGCATTAATATCCCTGTGTTCTAGCTAAAATCCCTGTGTCCTGGCTAAAATCCCTGTGTTCTGGCTCCCTGTCCCTGTGTTCTGGCTGCTGCATTTCACACCCTAGGCTTATACGTGGGTCAATAAGTTTTCCCAAATTTTTGGGCAAAAGTAGGGCGGTTGGCTTATACACGGGTCGACTTATACACGAGTATATACAGTATATACAGTATATATATATATATATATATATATATATATATATATATATAATTTGTGTTACTTTTCCATTACTGTAAGTAAAACAAACATTGAGCTATAACATTTAAAAGCACTTTCTAACTTATTTTCACAGCAATAGTTCAAATTAGATTTGTAGTCATTCATTTTTTCTTTCTTTTTCTTTCTGTTGGACAATCCTATAATGATAACTGTTACTTAGTGACCTACATTCAAAATTACATATAAATTAATGCCACATATTTCATGTTATGTGTCACTTTTAAGGGTGTGTAATTTGAAGCTACATATTGCTTTATGACATACGCTGACCTACATATCCATTAGTGGCTTCAGCTTGATTTCCACATCTAGTATAATAAGTATTTCAGTTCCACCCTTATTTGCTCCCAATGTATTAATACTACTATTAAATCATATTTTATCTGTGATAAAATACATATTGCAAATTATTTACGATCCATTCAAGTACTATTAAACTGGTCTGAATTTATACATATTATTTTTGTATTTGTTTTAAATGATTGCATTTGTTTTCACATCGCTATTTTTTATTTTAGATCTTTTAATTGAAATGTTTTGCAAGGCTTCAAAGCTGTCAGTTTATTAAAGCTGAACTCCAGGAATTCAGCTAATTTGTAAAATTTTGTGGCTTTCTATGAGTTAACCACTTGACCACTGGACTCACTTCCTAACCAGACCAATTTTCAGCTTTCAGTGCTCTCACATTTTGAATGACAATTACTCAGTCATGCAACACTGTACTCATGAAATTTTTGTCCTTTTTTCACATAAATAGAGCTTTCGTTTGGTGGTATTTAATTACTGCTGGGTTTTTTATTTTTTGGGCTATAAATGAAAAAAGACCGAAAAATTTGTAAAAAAAATGCATTTTCTTAGTTTCTGTTATAAAATGTTGCAAATTAGTAAATTTTCTTCATACATTTTGGCCAAAATTTATATTGCTACATATCTTTGGTAAAATATCCCAAATTAGTGTATATTATTTGGTCTTTGTAAAAGTTATGGAGTCTACAAACTATGGTGGCAATCATTGAAAATTGATCACACCTTATGAACTGATGGCCTATCTCATTTCTTGAGACACTGAAATGTCAGGAAAGTACAAATACCCACCAAACCCCTTTTTGGAAAGTAGACAGTCCAAGGTACTTAGTAAGAGGCATGGTGGGTTTTTTGAAGTTGTAATTTTTTCCCACAATTCTTTGCAACATGAAAATATTTTTTTAATTTTTTTTTCATAAAATTGTCATAATACCAGATTATTTCTAACACACAGCATATGTGTACCACAAATTACACACATTCTGCTACTCCTCCTGAGTATGGCAATAGCCTATGTGTGAGACTTTTTCACAGCCTGGCCACATACAGAGGCCCAACATGCAAGGAGCACCATGAGGCGTTCTAGGAGCATAAATTACACATAAAAATTATTGACTACCTATCACACTTTTGAAGGCCCTGGAGCACCAGGACAATGGAAACACCCAAAAAATGAACCCATTTTGGAAAGTAAACACCCCAACATATATTCTAGGTGGCATAATAAGTTTTATGAACATGTCATATTTTTCCACAAGTTTTTGGAAAATGTGGAAAGAAAATGAAAAAGTATTTTTCTTACACAAAGTTGTCCATTTATACAATATTTCTAACACATAGCATGTACTTGGCAAACATTACACCCCAAAATATATTCTGCTACTCCTCCTGAGTATGACAATACCACATGTGTGAGACTTTTCCACAGCCTGGCCACATACGGAGGCCCAACATGCAGGGAGCACATCAGGCATTCTAAGGACATACATTTAAAATCTAATTTGACTACCTATCACACTTTTGTGAGGCTGGTGGGCACTGTAGTGGCATGGATGTGGATGGAGGGGCCAGGGATGGAGCATGGATGTGGATGGATGAGCCAGGGATGGAACATGAATGTGGAAGGATGAGCCAGGGATGGAGCATGGATGTGGACGGATGAGCCAGGGATGAAGCATGGATGTGGATGGATGAGCCAGGGATGGAACATGGATGAGCATGAATCTGGATGGATGAGCCAGGGATGGATAGATGAGTCAGGGATGGCACATGGATGAGCCAGGGATGGAGCATGGATGATCCAGGGATGCATGGATGAGGCAGGGATGGAGCATGGATGAGCCAGGGATGGATGAGCCATGGATGGGTGAGCCAGGGGAGGGTGAACCAGGGACTGGGTCAGTCAAGGATGGGTGAGCTAGGGACTGGGTGAGCCAGGGACAGTGAGCCAGGGATTGGGTGAGCAAGGGATGGGTGAGCCAGGGACTGGGTGAGCCATGGACAGTTGAGCCAGGGACAGGTGAGCCAGGGACTGGGTGAGCCAGGGATGGGTGAGCCAGGGACTGGGTGAGCCAGGGACAGGTGAGCCAGGGACTGGGTGAGCCATGGACCAGTGATTCACAGACTGGTGAGCCAGAGACAGGTGAGTCAGGGACTGGCTGAGCCAGGGACTGGGTGAGCCATGGACCAGTTAACCAGGGACAGGTGAGCCAGGGATGGGTGAGCCAAGGACTGGGTGATCCAGGGATCATCATTGGGACAGGAAGTGAGGTGAAATCTTCTGAACCGATACATAGACAGCAAAACAAACATTACAGGGGTGTTTACCCTTCCCTATGATATCCAAACAGCTTAAAAATTGTTTTTTGGCTGAAGCTACCCTTAAAAAATGTACCTGTTCTGACTTACAAACAAATTCAACTTAAGAATAAACCTACAGATGCTATCTTGTTTATAATAACCTGAATTGGTGTATATTATTTGGTCACTGTGTAAGTTATAGAGTCTACAAGCTATGGTGCCAATCATTGAAAATTGATCACACCTGATGTACTGACGGCCTATCTAATTTCTTGAGACCCTAACAAGATAGGAAAGTACAAATACCCCCCAAATGACCCCTTTTTGGAAAGTAGACATTTCAAGGTATTCAGTAAGTTGCATGGTGAGTTCTTTGAATTTGTAATCTTTCCCCACAATTCTTTGCAAAATGAAGATTATTATTATTATTATTATTTTTACAAAATTGTCATATTAACAAGTTATTTCTCACACATGGCATATGCATACTTCCAATTATACCCAAAAACACATTCTGCTACTTCTCCTGAGTATGGCGATATCACTAGTGTTGAGCGAACCCGGACTGTAACGTTCGGGTCCGTACCGAACTTTCGGGTGTCCGTGGCACGGACCCGGACCCGGACATTTCAAAAATCGTTCGGGTTCAAGCCATGCCTGGGCTTGCAATGTCAGGCCCAAGCGAGTTGTGATCACTATAGCGGTATGAGTCCTCTTCATCGTCTTACACAAAAACCCATATTAACCTTCATACGTATACGGTACACACTCTTTATTGAACAATTATACTGTTAAAACATTTTTATTATTATTATTATTATTAGAAGTAAAACGTTTCTTAACACCCCTTTCTAATGTTTAAGTTTCTTGAGTGGTACGTTGAATGACTTATGGAACTTTACAGATGAAAGGTTTTTCCCCAGTAAACCCCCCATAAACATGAAAGGATAGAACAATCCCAGAGTTCTTTAATCTATCCGGCAGTCATGTAGTCCACACTA
>BLSH010439656.1:61110-75830 GCA_018402905.1 Glandirana rugosa
GTCGATTCCATCTTGTACTTTCTGTGTATCGACTCCTCTCATTTTCTTTAGGGTTCTTTAATATATTTCATATATTTGTCGTTCTCTCCCTCCAGTCTAGTATAACCGGGGTATTTCTTACTACTTCCATTAGACCAATGTAACTTGGCTAAGTTCCTTAAGGACCCTCGGGTGTAAGCCATCTAGGCCCCGTGACTTAGTAGTGTTCAGTTTTTCAAGCCTATTCCTGATTTTATCCTCAGTCAGCCATGAGGGTGCTTCCTGTGATGTGTCGCGAGGACCAGCATTGTAGTCCTGAATAATTGAGCCCCCCGTTTCCTTTGTGAATACCAATGAGAAAAATGAGTTTAACACCTTTTCCATTTCTCCATCCTTTGTAACCAGATTACCTTCATCATTCTTTATGGGGCCAATATGATCTGACCTCCCTCTCTTGCTGTTTATATACTTTATATAATTTCTTGGGATTTCTTTTACTCTCCTCAGCTATGTGTCTTTCATGTTCTACCTTAGCTGCTCTGATTGCACCTTTGCATTCCTTATTGCGTGTTTTATAGAAATGAAAATCTGACTGAAACCCCTCCGCCTTGTATTTTTGAAGGCCTTCTTTTTATGTGTGCCTTTATGTTGGAGTTAAGCCATCCTGGTCTTTGATTAGCTCTTTTAAATTTATTTCCTGTTGGGATAAACTGGCTAACACATTTGTTTAGTATATTCTTGAAGCACTCCCATTGTTCCTAGAATTTCATCCCAGTTGACATCTTCCAGCAAGGAGCGTCGTTTCTGGAAGTTGGCTCTTTTAAAATTAAGTGTCTTTTTATTCCCCTTATGTTACCTATTTGTGTAATTTATACTAAAACTAATTGACCTGTGATCGCTATTTCCTAGATTGCCCCTTACTTCCACATCTGTGATCAGGTCTGTGTTGTTAGTAATCAGACCCATGAAATTATCCTGCAGGACGTTTAGGAAATGGCGAGCCTTAGCTGAACGTGCAGTACCTTCCTCCCAGTCAATATCTGGATAATTAAAATCCCCCATTATAATAACACTTCCCATCCTAGCCGCTATTCCAAATTGTGATAGGAGGTCCGCCTCCCCTTCCTCCCTTTGATTAGGGGGCCTATAGCATATTCCCAGTATTACTTTCCCCCTGGTATCTTCCCTTTGTAACTCTACCCATAAGGCTTCAACTTCCTACCCAGATCCACTAGTAATGTCATCTCTCACATTCATTTGTATGTCATTTTTACACTACTTGCCTCGGGTTTAAATTCCTTATTCGGCCTAACACTCCTTCCCCCAATACTACCCGCTGGACTCTGTTCCCCTCTGGCTATTATTAAGTCTGGACCCTCCCCCCCATTGCCTAGTTTAAAAGCCCCTCTAGCTTTTCAGCCATCCTTATTCCCAGTCGGTCTGCACCTTCCCCATTTAGGTGCAGCCCATCCTTTCTATAGAGCTCGTAACCGATTGAGAAATCAGCCCAGTTCTCCAGGAACCCGAAACCCTCCTTTCTACACCAGCTCCTAAGCCACTTGTTGACTTCCCTAATCTCCCGCTTTCTCTCTGGTGTGGCTCGAGGTACCGGTAGTATTTCTGAGAATACTACCTTGGAGGTCCTAAGTCTCGATTTTTCTCCTAGGTCCCTGAAATCTTTTTTTAGGACACTCCACCTACCTCTAACTTTGTCATTGGTGCCAACATGCACCATGACAGCCGGGTCTTCCCCAGCCCCTCCCAGCAATCTGTCCACCCGATCCGCAATGTCCCAAACCCGAGCGACCGGTAAACAGCATACAGTTGGGGGCGTGGCCGGCAGCGAGCCTGGAAGGACGCGTTTGCAGTGAGCTCCTGCTATCTGGAGACGAATCCGAGGGAATCCACGAGATCCGCGGCCGGGTGAGACACTCAACACCCCACTCACACCTCCCTGACGCCCTAGAGCCCTCGCACCGGAGAATCGCGGACCGTGGACGCCGATGGGCCCCAAATTGAGCCCGCGGCTTCTGCGGCCTACTCGGGCGGTGCCCGCAGGGTCCCCACTCCAGCCCATCCACAGCCCTAGGGGACATATATCGCCACCAAAGACACCGCTGAGGCTCCAAGCTGTGGATAAAGGGGCATACCTGTCCTGAGCATCAGTTCAGAACCAACCGAGGCCCAGCGCGGCCGCCATCTTGGGAAGCCCCAGGGCTTAGAGCTTATGGGGAGCCAAAAATAACATTCAACACCCACATTATCCTCCAGCAGGAACCCAGGGGGACCCCACAAACTAAGCGGAGGTGAGGAACTTCACACGCCCGGTGCTGGCTTTAAATTTAGCCCGCGGCTCCACCTGAGGCCTAGGTCGCCGCCACCTTGCTACACCCGGCCGTGGCGTTCAGCTCCAGAATTCATCCTTCACAGCCCACAGGTCCTTTTGCAGATCCATCTTCTCTCACTCTCCCCCCGGACAAAGCGGAGGGGTCCCCAGAGACCCAGTTGTTATGAGACTGTACTGGCCTAGACCCACTTAGGCCCAGTTGCGGCGGCCATCTTTCTACTCCATACTCCCCCAAGCTTGCAGCTGCTGCTTCCAGAAAGGCCGTTTCAAACCTTCAACACAACCCCCCCGTCAAATTTATCATTCCAGTGACTTCTTACCAAGATACCCAGGGACAAACTTACAGACTTAACTCCCCCCTAAGAAACTGCTTTCACTATCCTCACTCATTTGCATGTTAAGGGGGTAAAGTCCCGGATATAGGCCCTGCATACGCCAACCATGTGATCTATCACTTTTGTCTCTGCCGCCTCCTTAAGGCTCCCGCATAGCTAACTTCAACCTTCTCTATTTCCGGGAGCCCCCATTCTCCACTTATCGTCTCATTTGGACAGCCCATGGTGAAAATAGGGCCAAAAAAAGCAACCCTTCCATCAACCAATGTACCACGGTCTTCCCAGACCCTAGACAACTACCTTCTCAGACCTGACTCCCCAGCCCTCAACATGCAAGTATGTTCCCCGGATCCTTTACCTCTATCTGGGGCGGTAGGGGGGTTTCTGAACAATCTCCCCCTCTCGCAAATGTCGCTCTCTCACCTCCTGTTACTGTGGAGGTTCTCGATCTCAAGCTGCAATCCCTACTACAGAATCTCACACGAAACATCACACAGGAAGTCGGGAAACTTGCACAGGAGCTGAGAGGTGAAATAACACACCTGGGGGAACGCACAGACACCCTTGAATCCAAATTTGACGATCTTCTTCAATACGTACATGCCCTAGAGGAAGACAACGCGTCTCTTAAACATTCAGTCTCCATGCTACAATCCCAACAAGAAGATTTAGAAAACAGAGAGAGACGCCAAAACCTACGAATCAGGGGAGTGCCAGAAACCGTTGGAGACCGTGAGATTCGCTCCTACCTGTTAAGCCTCTTTAACACCTTAGCTCCTGACATTCCAGATATAGATTGGCGCCTCGACCGGGCTCATAGGTCCTTAGCCCCGAAACCTCCTTTGGGCGTTAACCCCAGAGACATTATTGTTCGCTTTCACTACTATGACAGCAAGGAAGCCCTCGTCATGGCCACCCGCAACAAATCCAGATTAGACTTCAAGGGGGCAAAGATCCAAATCTTCAGCGATCTATCTCCTATTACTCTTGCAAAATGAAGAAGCTTTAGTCCAGTTACCTTGCACCTCCAAAGTCATCAAGTTCCCTACCGGTGGGGTTTCCCCTTTCGGCTCTCTGCTTCTCGAGACGGTACCCAGTTCTCTATAAGGGATTTGCAGGAAAGTGAAACTTTCATTAAAAACCTAGGCCTACCACCCCTTCCAGAGGATGACATGATGCCAATACCCACTACCCCAAGATCCCTCTCAGCTCCTGGAAGGATCTGGACCCCTTCGCGGCAAAAGCCACAAAAGGCCTTTTCCACACCTCAACGTATCTTCTCACCCAGACACCCGACTTGAAGGAAGCTGGAGCTCATGTGCTTGGTTTACTCTTTTTTTGATCATGCCCTTCACGTTTTGTTTATGTTGACAATGTTCCTTCGCCCCCATGAGCTGTCCCTAACAAAAGCTGACTATTCAATGTTTTTCTGTTTGCTCATTCATTTATGTGTGGAGGCGGCAGGGTCACTCCCTGCAGTTCATGGAGCCCACCATGCTCCCCCTTTGGTTCCTTGGCCACGGCCACGGACGCCTGAGAGGTCTCACCCCCTCAGGCACTAATTTTTTTTGTTTTTTCATGTTGCTTATTTGGTCAAAGGTAGACCTATTGTTGTTTCTGTTTTTGTTTTGTGCCACGTACTTTGCAGACCCCCTTGGTAATCTACCATCTGGTTCTGTAAACTTTCCCCTCCACACCCCATCCCCTATGTTACACCATAGATGCTTATCTACTGATTGTGTGTCTAGCTTCTGTATCAGTTATACTATAATCTTCTCTTACCAATATGGCCTTACGGGTTCTTACTTATAATGTAAAGGGCCTGAATTCCATCAGGAAACGTTGGCTAGCACTGAAGGAATTCAGGTCCTCCGCGGCGGACATAGTCATGGTCCAGGAAACCCACTTCAGAGCTGGAGGATCCCTTAAATTTGCCTCCAAACAATTCCCAACCTCTTTTATAGCATCTGACCCCACCGGGAAAGCAGGGGTCGCAATTCTTATCAAACGCTCATGTCCCATTCGGATTAAATCCTCTCAAATAGATCCTCACGGTAGATTTATCTTTCTGGACTGTGACTATCTCTCATGCTCATTCTCACTAATTAATGTATATGCCCCTAACTCGGGCCAGATCAAATTTCTAGAGGACGTGTTTGGTAAACTAGGTAATTATGCTCAACCCTTTATGATCGTTAGTGGTGATTTTAATCTGACTATGTCCCCCAAAAGAGACAGACGTACGTTGTTCCCATCCACTCCCTATTCCAAAATAGATAAGCAATCCAAAGCATTTCGAAAAATTATGCGTTCTTACAACCTACTAGATATATGGAGGATAAAACACCCTACACATAAACAATTTACCTTCTACTCTCCCCCTCACAAGATGTATTCGAGATTGGATCACATCTTTGTGTCCACACCTCTATTGAAGTCCACAATTTCGGCAGATATAAACCCCATTACCTGGTCAGATCACTCCTCTGTCCAACTGGAGATCACCTTACTCTCCTCTTTCACTAAGTCTTGCCACTGGCGTCTAAATGAATCCCTGCTCCACAACACCGCCATTAAAGAACAATTATCACGGGACCTGCAAGAGTTTTTCCAAATAAATGAACATTCCGTGTCACGGCCTCGACGCTCTGGGAGTCACATAAAGCTTACTTTAGGGGCCTGTGTATTGCGGCGGGTTCCCGGCTAAAAAAGAACATAAACTTACAAAGAACCTCCCTCATTTCGCAGCTACGTACTGCCGAGGGTAAATTACTAGACTCTCCCACGGTGACGAGGCTTCGCAAGGTTATCTCTTTACGCAATCGTCTAAAGTCCCTTGATCTGAACAAATGTTCCAAGGCTTTGCTTTGGAACAAGCAGAAATTCTATGAATTATCGAACAAACCCCATAGAATGCTAGTTAACAAACTTAAACCTCGCCCATTCAACTCCTTCCCAGATCTCCTTATGCAGCCTAACGGAACCCCCACACATTGCCCTCAAAGGATGTCTGGTGTCTTCGGAGAATTCTATCAGAAGCTGTATAACTGTCTAAACAAGGACCCTAGGTATCTTTTCTCCCAAGACAAATTTGACGCCTTTTTCGCATTCCTTAAATTTACCACAACTGTCCCCGACCCAGATCTCTCAGATCAATGCCCGTATCTCTCCAGAAGAGTTGGCTGATGTAGTGAAGGCCCTTCCCACCCAGAAGTCCCTTGGCCCAGATGGATTATCATATATTTATTATAAAACTTTTCTACCCGTCATAAGCCCTCAGCTATTAAATTTATTTGAATCTTTAATTAAGGGTACTGTTCCTCAGCCCCAATTCCTTCATGCTCACATTGTCGTCCTGCCGAAACCAGGCAAATCTCCATCCATTCCTGACAACTACAGACCTATAGCCTTACTCAACGCAGACTATAAAATATTTACAAAAATCCTAGCGAATAGACTCACACAAGTCCTCCCCAAGCTTATCCAAAATGATCAGGTTGGGTTTGTGCCCTATAGACATGCAGGAGACAATGCTAGGCGCACCATTGATCTTATTGATCTATTGGATAAAACATCTCGTCCCTCTCTGATCCTGGGTTTGGACGCCCAAAAAGCCTTTGACAGACTCAGCTGGCCATATATGTTTGCGACCCTCTCCAGATTTGGTTTCACAGGCCCATTTCTTGCGGCTCTTAGAGCTCTATACTCCTGCCCTACCTCCCAAGTGCAACTGTCTTCATTCTTATCTCCCTCCTTTTCACTAAGCAACGGTACCAGACAGGGGTGTCCTCTCTCTCCAATACTCTTTATCCTATGTCTAGAACCTCTGGCCGAAACTATCAGGGCACACCCTGATATCTGTGGAGTTTCCCTCAGACAAAGGGAGTACAAATTGTCGCTGTATGCTGATGATATACTTCTAACCCTAACTAAGCCACACATTTCCCTCCCAAACCTGCATTCTGTACTTGACAAATTTGGTTTCCTGTCAGGCTATAAGATAAATACGGACAAAACTGAAGCTCTTCCTATCCACATCCCAGACCCCCTGCTAACCACGTTACAATCCAACTTCCAATACAATTGGCATTCCTCCTCTCTTAAGTATTTAGGTATCCACTTAACCACTACATATCACACCCTCTATCAAGTAAATTTCCCCCCACTTATCTCTGAAATTACCCGTCTGCTACGCACATGGGAGGATTACCCTCTGTCTCTTTTGGGAAGGCTGTCTGTTCTTAAGATGTCTATATTGCCCAAACTGCTATATTTATTTGAAACCTTACCAGTTAATGTTACCATGTCTCAGCTTAAACACATCCAGCGGATCTTCCTGCGATTCATATGGCAAGGCAAAGCACATAGGATAGCGAGCTCTGTGGTCTTTGCCCCACGCTCCCGTGGGGGTCTAGGGGCCCCAGACATTGCTAAATATTTTCTAGCCACTCACTTGAAGGCGACCATCTCTTGGACAGCAAGACTTGTGTCCAGCAGATGGTCGGAAATTGAACATAGTGTCACCCAACCAGTACATTTGTGTTCCTTATTATGGTCTGACTTACAATCATCAATCTCAGAATTGAAGGGTCTATGTTTAGGTCCCATGTTATTCACTCTGACCATATGGCAGAAATGTCGGAGACAGTTCCCCTTAGTATCCGCTTGCCCCCCTCTTCTCAATATATTATTCAACCCAGATATACCTGACAGTTTATCCTATGAAAGAGTGCGCAGATGGTCTCAGGCGGGCATCTTCCAGATCCGAGATTTGGTACACCCAGTAACTAGAAAGTTTCTCTCTTTTGAGGAGATTCACAACAAACATGAACTCCCGCACAACCTTTTTTATTATTACCTACAAATTAAGCATTTTTTTAGTTCCAAATCCCCAACCTTATCCTTAGAGCTACCTACGGCATTTGAGTTGTTATGTGCTCAAGGTCCTCACCAATCTAAGCTTATCTCCTTCATATACCAAATTTTGCAAGACACTCCTCCACTGACCATAACTTCTCACAACTATATGCAAAAATGGACCTCGATCACACAAACGCCCATATCTCTTCCTCAGTGGAAGATCATATGGGACTCTATTTCTAAATCGTCCAGGTGTGTAGATCAGAAAGAGACAGCTTACAAAATTCTCCTATTTTGGTATAGGACCCCTGAAATTCTCCACAAATTTGATCCTTCTTCCCCCCGTACATGTTGGAGATGTCACAAATCGATAGGAACTCATTATCATATTTTCTGGGAATGCCCAAGTATACGCCCATTCTGGACATCAGTTCAGTCCCTCTTGCAGGATATACTAAATGTTCCTATCCCCTTAGAACCGGTAACCTTTCTACTAGGTCTACCCTTGCAAGGTATTCCTAAACATTTCAAAAAACTGATGACCTATATTCTTTTAGCAGCCAAAAGGACGATTCCCAAAAGTTGGCTATCTTCCACTCCTCCCTCTCAATTTCAACTCTTACAAAATATTGCCCATATCCGTAGAATGGAATATCTGACGGCCACATTACACGATACCATGCCGTCTTTCACGAAGACCTGGGAGTTATGGGATATCTCTAGCCATAACCCCGAGGTCTCGCCTGACATTTCGGATTAACTCTTCTGAAAACGTCTATACTTGAGATAATTTTGCTGCATCTCCATACAGAGGCTATGTCCCATGGTGTACCCCCCCCTCCTTCCCTGGTTCTTCTTCATGTTGATGGTATGTTTCTAAGCATTGTTTTAGATCCTTTGAGGTCGTCATGGTCCACATAGTTCATTAGTCAGTCATTCGGGTAGAGCTAAATGAGCTCCCTGTGGATTCCCCTCCTAAAACAGACGAAGCTCCCCGCTGAAGCTAACCTGAACTCTATATAGCTGCCTTATCCTTCTCAGGAATATCCATGACTACCTCAAATAACATTCTTATATGCCAATGTTTATTTCTATCTTTTTCTATACAATTTTGTTCCAATATTCTTTGCTGGCATATTGTATACTTTTTTTGTATCTGTGAAAATTTAATAAAAAATTACAATTTAAAAAAAAAAAAACAGCATACAGTTCGGTGCTTCAGGTCTTTGTGACAGATTGGCCTGTCTTTGTTTCTAAGAATTGAGTCCCCTACCACCACAATCTGTCTTTCCTTTCGCCAGACTTCATCCCCACCCTCCCTGAAGGAGTTACTCCCCTGGCAGCTAGGGGCGCCACTCTGCTCCAGCTTCTGCACAAATTCTGAAGCATCTTAACCCTGCCTTGCCCTTCATCCTAGAAGTGGACACTTCAGAGACTGCTGTGGGAGCTGTTCTTTCCCAACGATAAGGCGCCAAGGCCTTGCTCCACCCAGTAGCTTTCTTCTCTCGTAAGTTGTCCACACCCGAGAAGAATTATGATGTGGGAGACAGGGGGCTATTGGCCATTAAATCGGCCTTGGACGAATGGCAATATTTGCTTGAAGGGGCCACGCACCCCATTCTTATATATACTGATCACAAGAACCTGGAGTACCTGAGGACAGCCAAGAGACTGAGACCCCAGCAGGGGTTCCAGTTCCATCTGACATACAGGCCGGGATCGAAGAACATTAAACTGGACGCTCTTTCCCAGATGTTCTCGGAGTCGGGGCACACCATTCCGCCTGACACAATACTTCCCTCGAGGAACTTAATACTCACCCAGGAAGATTTGTTGTCACAGATCAGACGGGTCCTGGCTGGCTTCCCCGGTCCTTCTTATTCCAGGCTGCTAGTAAAGGATGGGCTTTGGTGGTTCGGCCACAAGATCTTCGTCCCAGCAGGCCAAGGCCTAAGGGCTTTAGGATTCTGCCATGACCACAAGTTGGCCGGGCACTTCGGGGCTCTCAAGACGGCCAAATTGCTTTCCCGTTCCTTCTAGTGGCCGAGAGCTGAGGAGGATTGTAGGAGGTACGTCAGCTCTTGCCCCATCTGTACCCAAAACAAGACGGACAAAGCTAAAGCTTGGGGCCTCTTGAACCCGCTCTCTGTACCTGAATGCCTGTGGTCTCAGTTATCCATGGACTTTATTGTGGAACTGCCCCCTTCTGAGGGATACTCTACCATTTTCGTGGTTGTTGTCAGTATTACCAAAATGGCTAATTTTCTGCCCATGATGGGCACTCCAAAGGCTGCCGAAATTGCAGACATCTTCATTAAAGAAATAGTCCGGCTTCATGGAGTCCCCAGCAATATTGTATCAGATTTTGGGGTCCAGTTCACCTCCAGATTCTGGAAGGCCCTGTACTCAGCATTAGAAATTGAATTATGCTTTTCATCCGCTTACCACCCCCAGACCAATGGTCAAACTGAAAGAACAAATCAGACTTTGGAACAGTACCTTTGCTGCTTTTCTTGGCTCTCTCAGAACGACTGGGTTGCACTGTTGCCACTGGCCAAGTTTGCATACAACAACACCATCCACTCGGCCACCAAGCAGTCCCCAATTCTGGGCTAACTATGGGTTCCATCACACGTTATCATGACCTGACCCCTGAAAGAATGGTTCCAGTGGCACAGGAAGCCACAAGTTTCTTTGAAACCAACAATAAACTTTTGCAGGACACCCTGTCTAGGACTCAGGAACGGAACAAGGAGGCCTTCGACAAGAGAAGGCGGGGGGAATTGGAACTACAGTCGGGCAACCGAGTCTGGCTTGTCACCCGGAACCTGTAATTAGCTTGCCCCTCCAAAAAGTTGGGACCTAGGTTCATTAGACCATTCCCGATTAAGAGGAAGATTAATAGGGTGGCATTTGAGCTGGATCTTCCCCCTTCGTTTCGTATCCACCCAGTCTTCCATACATCTCTGTTAAAACTGGTTGTCCCAGATCCCTTTCCGGAACGAAAGATGAATCCACCTGAACCGATTCTGGTAAACGGAGAGGAGGTGTTTGAGGTGGAAGCCATCTTGGAATGTCAAAAGAGGGCTGGGGTCACTCAGTATTTGGTAAAGTGGAAGGGTTATAGACCCAAAGAAAGTTCTTGGGAGCCGGAAACAAACATTCATGCGGTAGAACTAATTCAAGCCTTCAGAAAAAGCAGGAAGTTGGCACCCGGCAAGGCATCCAGAGGCTGCCCCTTCGGGGGGCAATGTCAGGAATCAACCGTTGCCCCTGGAAGTAGGGTCTGGAAGCCTGCACGCAGGCACACGTAGCGTGTGCGTGTGCCTATGCGCACGCCTGTGCTTGTATGCGTATGCAGCGGCATTGGCACCCAAACAGCCCATTTAAGTGGACAGCACACTGCTGTCTGTTCTACAGCGTCTAGTGTACCTGTAAACCCCAGTTCTGTTCCTGTTTACTTGTTCCTGTTTCCTGAAGACCCGGCTTGATCTGACCTGCTTGATATCTGCCTACACCGACCCGCGGCTACCCAAGACCATTCTCCTTCCTGATCCCTTGTACCTCCGCTGCCCGTCTGATCACAAACTCTGCTTGGACCTGACCATTCTTCTACCTACTCCTTTGTACCGCACCGCCCGCCAGTTACCAACCCAGCTTGTACCACCTTCCTTCATATCTGCACAAGCCTCTCTGGGACCTCTCACACCATCATCAGAGACAATCCAGCCCTCGTGCCATCCTGCACTCTCGGACCTCCTGTTTGCTCTACCAGGGGTCCCCGAATCATGTGCGCAGGAGGGGTTTTTCCCTGCATAAGACAGACTCCACCACTAGGTGCGTGACACTAATTCACTTTTTGAGCATGCATTTAAACTTTTTTGTAGAGTACACTAATAACTTCATGCCATCTCCAATTTCTATTTTGCCTCATCTAACCAAGCAGAGTAGCATCGGACACAACACCCATATATAGAAAACAGAATGCAGGAACACTATATTCACTATGTTCTATATTCAATGGGGCAAAGCAATCATCAGTCACAAATCATTGCACAAGTTGCTGTCTTCAATGATTGTTATTCATCTCATTAAAAAACAATGGGGTTGATTTACTAAAAACAAATAATCTGTGCAATGCAAGTGCAGTTGTTCTATATCTAAGGGGAACATGCAAGGAAAATAAAAAACAGTATTTTTGCTGGCACATGATTGGATGATAGAAATCAGCAGAGCTTCCCATTATTTCAGAACCTGCCCTCAGATCTAGAGCAACTGCACTTGCAGTGCACTTGTAGTGCACAGTATATTTGCCTTTAGTTAATGAATCTTTCCGTGTTTGATAATTACTAGTGCTCACTAATCACTACTAGCTGTCCATAAGGCATTCATTTCTTCCTATTCAATGGGAAAAAAGGAGCCACCGCATTATTGTCACACAGGCAAGCAGGAGTGACATGGAATTTTATAGATATGCAACTTCTATCCTCATATTGATTAGTGGCTTCAAATTAATAATAACTACTGCAGTAGGGAACAGACACAAAAGATACACTCAGCATCTTTCCAAATAACTGTTCTGCTTCATTATGATGCAATTGAAGGTTTTTATACACATGATTACGTAGGTATCACATTAATATTACTATTGTATTTGTGTGGTAATAAGGGGCGTAACATAGGCAAGCTAATTCTAATCAGCATTCGAAAGAATGCAAACATGTAATGAAAACCTTATAAGTGCCGCGTGCACAATGAGTGCAGTGTGCAATACATACAAAATATAATACAAGTATATACAGAACTTACACATTTCCTTTACAATCTCCCCTCTTTTGAGCAATATTTTGATCACTAACCATACCTGATGTCACCTTTAACCTGGAACCTCCACACGCTTAGGTGGAGGTAGTCCTGGCCAAAGAGTCCAAACTCCATTGTGGAGAATATAATAGCAGCTTTTTCATTACAAAATTACTTTTCATTGTGAAAAACCGATGATTGATAAGAAATATTTACAGAATATTGGCTGTACACTCCTGTGACCAGAATGACCTTATAGCTTAATTGTGGACATGCTGACTTATCAGCATATGTAAACACAGACAATTCTACATAAAATGAATACGTACAAAAGACAAATATGACTTCAACATGGCTGAACAACTTTTTAAATCACATTAAATGCATATATATTTATATCCCTTACAATTAAAGCATTTGACAGCGGGCAGCAAAGGTACAGAAGGATCAGGCAGGGGGGTGGTCGTAGACAAGCCAAGGGTCGGTGCAGGCAGAAATCAGCAAGGTCAGACAAGCCGGGTCACAGGAACAGCGAATCAGATTACAGGTTGCTCAGGAACACACACTAAACGCTGTAGATCAGACAGCACCTGCTGCAGGGTGTGTGCAGATGAAATAGAGCCGTTTGGCACCGTTTCCAGTACGCGTGAACACGCATAGGCGTGTGCGATCACGCAAATAGCACCAAAACGTCCTATTTGATACAGGATTTCTCCTAACATTGCCCCCCCAAGGGGCAGCCTCTGGATGCCCAGCCGGGCCTTCAGTTCGGGGTGGTTCCTCCAAAAAGTCCTGACACCTTCCTTGGCATGGATGTGTTCCTCGGGTTCCCAGGAATTCTCTTCAGGTCCAAACCCCTTCCACTTAATCAAGAATTGTGTCACACCCCCTCTCACTCTGCAGTCGAGGATTGCCTCGATCTCATACTCCTCCTCACCATCTACTATGACTGGTTCCGGTGGGGCCGTTCTCCTCCCTGGAAATTGGTCCTGGGTTACTGCTTTCAACAGGGATACGTGGAACATTGGGTGTACCCGAAGAGAAGGAGGGAGGCTCAGCTCATATGCCACCCTGTTGATTTTACTCTTGACAGGAAAGGGGCCAATGAACTTGGGTCCCAGCTTCTTTGAGGGGCAGGACAATTTTAAATGTTTGGTGGCTAGCCAAGCTTGGTCATCCGGCTGCAGGTCCAAGTCCCCTTGTCTCCCTCTGTCAAAGGCTCGTTTATTATAATCCTGTGACCGGGATAGTGTCTCCCCCAAGCGTTTGTTATTTTCCACCAGGAAGGCAGCTTTGTCTTGAACAGCGGGCACTGTACTTTCTGGTACCAGGTCAGGCAAGAAGGAGGGATGGTAGCCGAGATTCACCCAGAACGGTGACTGGTTTGTGGCTGAGTGGACCGCGTTGTTATAGGCGAATTTGGCTACTGGCAGCAGAGAGACCCAGTCGTCCTGAGAGAACGAGGAGTAGCACCTGAGGTTCTAAGGTTCTTTCCGTCTGGCCATTGGTCTGGGGATGATAAGCGGAGGAGAATGTCAGCTCAATTCCCAACAGAGAGCAGAGGGCTTCAGACCCAGGACGTAAACTGCACTCGCCTGTCAGACACGATGTTGGCCGGGATTCCGTGAAGGCGGACAACTTCCCGGATGAAGGTTTCTGCCGTTTGGATAGCAGTAGGTATGCCCTTCATGGGGATGAAGTTTACCATCTTAGTGAGACGGTCTACTACCACAAAGATGGTGGAAAATCCTGCAGACGGGGTAATTCCACTATGAAGTCCATGGACACGTGCAACCAGGGGTGCTCCGGTACAGGCAGTGGGTTTAACAGTCCCCAGGCCTTGGTCCTGTCGACTTTGTTGCAAGCACAGGTGGGACAGGCCTTAACGTATTTTCTGCAGTCTTTGTCAACTACAGTCCACCAAAAGGAGCGTGCAAGTTGCTCCGCAGTCTTGCAACCACCAAAATGTATTGCCAATTTATGGTCATGGCATAGCTCCAGGACTGCCAGACGTTGTTCTTCAGGGACAAAGACTCTTGTACCACGCACCAACGTTCTGACGCCTCGTTGAACGTGCGAGGAAAACCACCTGACATCAACTGTTTCTGACGTCTTTTATGCAATTCCGGACAGGGTGGACACGAACGTTGTTTCAGCTGTCCTGGTTCCGGACCCCTGACAATTTGGGTGACGGACATGGCCTCGTGGGGACCAACGTGCACAGGTACCTGAAGTATCACCTTAATGGGGCAGACGTCCTAAAAGGTGGTAGAAACACCATCATCTGGCAGAGTGATTCTACCATTTGAAGTAGGGGTACTTCCCGTATGGATGACGATAGGTTTGCCGTCTTTGGAAGTAGGCCCTTCAACAGGCGGAAGTGCCTTAGGGCCGGT